>WSYH01000533.1:0-193685 GCA_036426205.1 Ascaphus truei | reverse complement strand
CACACACACACACACACACACACACACACACACACACGTGGCTCTGTAGTTGCAATGCCGGGCAGGTTGCAGCCCCATTGGATGGGAGCGGTCACGTGACCGCTCCTCTGCTTCCCCTCAGAGGTTTTTTTTTTTTTTAAATGAGCTAGCAGCCCTTGTTTCCCGCTGCTGGCGGCCCTGATCGCGGCGCCCCTCTAGCCAAGCTGCGCGCACAGTTTGGGAAACACTGGTATACAGTATGAATATATTAAATAAATAGCTTCTCAAACTGCAGGATTATTAGTTCAAAGAAAACAGAATCTTTTGAAATGATTACACTATCACACCCCCTCCTAAAGTACAGAAGACAGTACAGTATATTAATGTAGAGTTGACTTAAAAAGCTAGTGACTGTAAGAATGGCAAAAATGTTATACTGTACAGTCGAAAGGTACTGTAAAGATTAATAAAATATATATATTATAAATTATAATAGAGTTATGGAGGACAATACAGCAAGTACTTACTCAGTAGTGACAGTCGGCTTTCTTTTGACGTTTTTTGCCTTCCCATGCGCATGATAACAAACAGTGCTTTTTGCTAAACCGAGGCCCGAAGCAGCTAACCAGTGGTGAATCTGTGCAATGCTGTGTCCATTCTGGTACATATCCATTATTCTCAAGCTGAGAAATCCTTTTCTTTGGCATCGCTGCTGATAGAAAAAAATTGCCACCACACACAGAGCAATTCGATGTGTATTGAATGTGCATTGAATACACAAAATGGATGGTGTATTTATACTTTAATTTAATGTGCCTCAACGTCACTCGAAAGGATTAGTACACAATCGACAGGATAAGTAATAGGGAGCTCACAAGGAGCTTATTATCAGGGACTTGCCTGCTTCTCATTAAGAAAATGGGTATATAAGGATTCAGGGAAGTGGTCTTTCTACCACTCCTGCCCTGATGAAGCGTATCTTCCTACGTGAAACGGCCCGCCGGTTTTTAATGACGTCACTCTTCTGACATCAGTAGCAGTGACCAGCAATGCCAGGAGCTCTGGTGTATCATGTAAACCAGCACCAACTTGGTTGATCGGGTAGTATCTGAAATTGATCTCTACTTACCCTTTTTTCTTGCCTTATGCCATATCCTGACATGATTTGTATATACACAGTTTGAAAGTACTTTTGTATGCAGTCTGATGTATGGGAGACAACTTTATTCAGGGGATTATGGGTATACATGTATATATATGTTGAAATACCAATCCTCTGTTTAACTTTAGTGTTTGGATACACTTACCCATTGATATATGTTACACCATTTTGCATATGCTACATGTTTTCAAGCGATTCAGATGAACCAGGGATACATTCCTTTACACTTTAAGTGTTACTTTGTGTTTAGTATCCCCTCTTGCTGGTAGAATTTTCTACCATATACCTTGTCAGGACTTTGGCTCACTATACCTCATTGCCCACTACCTGGTATGCGCTGCAGGGATATGCCCTATAAGCTTTAGCAGTGGCCTCCCCTATATGTGAACTATACCTGATGAGTGAGAGAGAACACTCTCTATTCTGGTCACCATCTACCGTATTTTTAAATACACCCTTATTCATACCGCACACTCCCTGATATTGTTCCCTCATGTACTAAATAAATTATTTTTTGTTTTGCATCGTATAGCACCTTGGCTATTAGCCTGGGATATATTGTTCACTCCCACTAAGTGTTTTATTCTCATAGAGTGCAATTTTGGGTTTCTTGTCCAATTAAGGGTCTTTACCCCACTTGGATTTTTGTGTCTATCTCCTATAATATCAATGAATAAAGTGATGTCAAGATAATTAATGTGATTAATGTGATGTTCGTAAGTGAAAATAAGATTCACCATATTAGAATTGAGTGTTTTAATAAGCTGTCTAGTGAAAGTGCATCCCCTTCCCAAATCATAATCAGGTCATCAATGTATCTTTCATAAAAGATAATTTGATTCCGAAAAGGAGTAGAATCACCGAAAATGTAAGTGGATCCCCAAAGACCCATAACCAGGTTAGAATATGAGGGAGCGAAAGATGTACCCATGGCGTACCACTAACCTGTAAATAGTGGAAAAAATAATATTTCTGGCGCCGTAAGAAGCTAAATGTAATATAAAGCAATAATAACTGTAATATAAACAGTGATAAGAAAAATAAATGGATATTATATATATATAATAATATTATTATATATATATATATAATATAGTTATATATAATATATTTATAAAATTTGTGTTTTAATAAATGTCACTCATTTGTGCTATTCACCTGTCAGCTTCCATCAGTATTGTAGATCTTGATAGTTCATTGTATTGTGTAGTGTTTGTTTATTATAGTAAGTTTTTCTGTTACAGTATTACACTATGTTTTGTGTTTGTTTTTATTTTTCATATATTTGATCTCACTATATACGGAGCACCTCCAGGATCTTAGCTGATTTCTTCAGGCCGGGTTGTATACCAATTTATTTATTTATACATTTTTTATTTTTCTTATCACTGTTTATATTGCAGATATTATTGCTTTATATTACATTTAGCTTCTTAGGGCGCCAGAAATATATTTTTTCCACTATTGTCACTTTTCTCTGACCAGGTGGTCAGAGTTCTATTTTAGGCAGCCGCCTGATATCTTATATTTAAGATTATCTAGGCCCTCTTTTACATTTACTATTACACATACTTTTTTATTATTAATATTTTATTTTTTATTCTTTAGAATTATCGCTACCTACTGTATCTGTTTTTTTTTTTACTAACCTGTAAATAAAACTGTGAATCAAAGGAAAAATAATTGTGAGTTAGTAAAAATGTGATCGAATCTAATAAAAAGTGTGAAGTGAACTAGAAAGTGGGGAGGACTGTAGGAAAAATTGATTAGCTTTGATGCCCTGGTCATGGTCAATGATGGAATATAATGATGTTACGTCCATCGTAACCCATCTATAATTCCTTTGCCATTTAACAGTTTTCAAGGCACACTGCAGATCTGTAGAGACCCTCACAGAAAGGACGGTAGATTTTTGACCACAGGCTGCAAAAAGCCATCGACATAACGTGACAAACCATTTCCCAAAGGTCCAATAGTAGCCACAATAGGCTGCACAGGAGGATGGACCAGTGACTTATGGATTTTTGGGAGATGGTGGAAGATGGGCACAATGGGGTAGGGATTAAGCCGAAACTGTCAACACTGGTCCTCGAAGACTTTCAAAAATCCATAGATATCATCAGTGCTATCAACACACTTGACAAAGCTGTGGTGAGACACCCTCGGGGGTCAGGGCTGGACGGGGTCCTGATGTGGTGGGGGTCATCTGAACACCTTAGGCAGCTGCAATCAGCTGCAACTTCTGTTCAAAAGTGACCCCGACAGCCATGGCTGTAACAATTGCCATAATATCTGCAGCAGGGACGCCAGTAGCCAGTGGGGCTACTACATGTGGGGCCACAGGCTCCTCCTCTTAATGGACTCAAGACACAAGATCATCTGGTTCTGAATAAGCCAACACCTTACATACCCTCCGCTGTTCTATGTTCAGCATGGAAGTAGGAGGAGAGACCAATCAGAGCATGGGAATTCCTTCCCACTAACCAATACAAATGGGGGCTCGTCTCTTGGCTGATGTCAGAGGAGGAAGCATTCCAAGATGGCTCGAAAAGTCGGGTTGGTGGGAAATATGAATTAGCCAATGGGAAATGCACTTACGAGCTGTATCTCCCCCAGCTAACTCATTGCCACCCACTGGGCAGGCTCTGCCAGGTCTAGCAGACTCAAAAGGTGTCCCCATATGGTGCCCTTTGTTCTCCAGACCTGGCAATTCACCCTTCCTCGCCCACAAAACTGTTTTGACACTTTTGGACATCCTCCCTTCTTTGAACTCCAACATCCTGGCACCAATGTGGATGCCCGGGCTGACTGCATAGACATATATAGAAAATGCGTCAAACACAATAAAATATGTTTTAATACAGAATATGACTTGGGGGGCCCATATATGTAAGGGAAATGGGTCTGGGATATCTGGACTCAAAAAACTGGAGTCTGGGGGACACTGGGTAGCCCCGGGGTAATTCAACCCACGTACTGACAAATTATGCCTGCTCACCATGGAGAATTAGGGGACAACCGGTAACGTTGGCTCCCGAACTCCTGCAAACAAAATAACTGCATTTCCATCCAAATATCCCTCCTAAAACTTATACTCCTGAAGTTTCATGTGTCTTTGACAAGGGGAACATGTGAAGTGGAAAAGCAGGGTACACTTTAACTTTTACATGTTACGTTATATGGCCCTGGCTTATGGTGCTACTTAGCTGCCAGGGACCCACAGTGTTCAAGGGTAACCATTCAGGCTTAACCTTTATTATGCAGACTGGCTACCCCCTACCATCACATACTCCACTCACAACTTTTTCCCAACCTGAAAACGTTCCATTTACGACAACTCTGTTGTCCATTCTTCAACCAGTTTTCAATCTAGGTGCAAATATTTTTAATGAGTCGAATTTGCTTTATTTTCTACACTAATGTCTTGTGTGGAACAGTGTCAAAAGCCTTGGCAAAATCTAAGTAGACCACATCAACTGCATTACCCTGGTCTACATTCCTACTTGCCTCCTCAAACAAACTAATAATGCTAGTTTGTCACGGCATATCCTTCATATACATGCTGACTATAACTAATAATTTTGTTTTCCCATTAGGTATTCCTGAGTATTATGTATACAAAAGAAAAGGAGACCTAGTATATCAGCACTCTATCAAGCTAAATGTATAATTATTTGATTAAAATACTTTATTGGTGAACAATGAATAAAAAAATGGGCTTTAAAATAAGAGTGTGTGTCAAACAGCATGCGACTGTAATCATTCATAACTTAACTAAAGGTAGTTAAGTAGTGTATACATATGGAGATCCTGGATAGATATTTTGGATCTGGTGCAATGTATATAGCCTCCTATAGGTATGGAGATAAGTCCGTGATGTACCCACCACACAGGATGTCAGTCCTAATGTACATGTATATTCTTAGAGCGTGTATATATAGGCGCTCTGAATCAATGGTGACATATATGTGGTGTACATGTATAACATCTAAGCAAGGCAAAGTAGATATCTGTATGTGACTATCTGTGGACGTGTGACTGATGTTGTGGTCCCATTCAAACACTGGAAGCTGCCTACCATAAGGGTAGTACCTAATGAGGCGTTCCGTGAATATAGCCCCTAGAGCCAAATAAGGCAAAGGTCTGCAAGTATAGAATCAATATAGTGATTTATGTGGACACCTTCTAGGGGTACCTTGAGTATGCCTTATTGCTCTAGAAGTGTAGACAAGATGTTGGCTATGGGACTAATGAAGGGAATATTGAAACATCTAAATAGAGTCACAGGCAGCTGCTCATATATATCATCTGCACTAGATATATATGGTTGTTATATTCTGTTCTATTGGCTCAGTGATACACGGAGTGTATATCATTTACCCACACAGACCCCTATACGGGGAAAATGTTAGTTGGGGAATCTGCTCACCCCAACAATGTGCAGTCAGAACTGTGCTAGAGGTATGAACAGATAATGGTATGAATATCTGCAAAGGTAATAATAGTATATACCAGGACCCATATACAACCACCCTGTCAGGGAAGTGTTTAAAGGGTAATATGCAAGGGGAGCAAACACAGGTGGCTGATCAGTGAGGTTATTCACGGACAGAGATCCTTGAACAAGGAGTTTAACCCCTTTTAGCCCCGTAAAACCAAATAGCAAATAGCGGCGGTGCGGGAGTTCCCTTTGTGTGTAGCATTCCTGAGTATTATCCTGTACTAAACCTTCAAGTAGCTTCCCCACTATTGATGTTAGGCTTACAGGTCTGTAATTCCCTGGTTGTGATCTAGCTCACTTTTTAGATATAGGAACCATGTCTGCTTTACACCAATCTTGTCGCACTGAGCCAATGGAAATAGAGTGTTTGACGTAACAGTGAGGTAGCCTGTGACAGTAATTTCTAAATTCAGAATATTGGAGTTGAATCAACATCTGTGTTTTCCAGCATTTATCACTCTGAATATGATACTGATGACATTTGGGAACTATTTTCATCATACCATGAGTTTCAAGATTTTGTCCTTCACAGAGTAACAGAGAGAGAAATTGTCCAACAGTCCTTTCAATTCTTACTAACTCTACCTATCATTGGGTTCTAACATTCTAAGAACATCAACTTATGCTAAATAAACAATTCTTACAGTAAGTATGATCAATATGTAATTGTTTATTCAGATATAGTACCAAACCGTGCTACTGAGATAACATTCATTTATAAATGTAAGCAGCACGTCACTCTTCTCCAGACTTTTTCAGCTTCATCGCTAAAAAGAAAAACATTCTTAGCAAATCTTAAAATCATGTCCCTAATCCTCAATGACCTGATTAGGAGTCTATGTATCAAAGCAGAGTAAAGTGTGTGCTTTGAAGCTATTTTTTGGAGCAGAGCTGTGACATATTTAAGAACAGTTTTAATGCAGAATCTTTGGCATCACCAAAAGATTTGGCAGAATTTTTATGGCAAACAAAAGCGGAAAAATTATGTAGAGACGCAGCATGTAATAAATATCATTATAACATGTGCATCATACAGGAAAAAACCAGGGGAGCTGTTGTACCTTAAAAATAAAACAAAATCTACATAGTGTAAAACTGTTATATACAATAAAGTGGTTCTAAGAAAATTAGATAACTATAAATGGAGGCTATAGCATGTATAACCAGCCAACATATGGTTAAGCCACAGGAGGAGTTTAAGATTAAAGTAGAGGCAAACACAGGGATAAAACAAACAACTTTTATCCACACACGAATAGATTGGAGGCTTACAGGATCCAAAAGGATTAACAGCATAGGGAGTAGGTAATCATCCGATCACTTCACATCACCGGTCAACTGCTGCTGCTGCACGCCACCCGACTGTGTTTCGAACAGCCGTCACGTCACTTCCGGAATCCCGGCCGGTTGGAGATGACGTCACAGGCTCAATGTTCTCTCTCTCTCAGTCTCAGGGTCACACTCAACGCGTTTCGACGCAATAAAATGTGGTAATATTTCCATATTTTAATGAATTTTTATAGATTTATAGTGATTGTACTATCTGCCTTTATTATTGTACAATCTCTTTTGGATATTTTGAATAAATGAGATATAAGACTCAGTTCCATAAGTTCCTTAACATATTTTTGTTCTATGTCTTTCAAGATACATCCATCGTGTTATTCAATGTTAGAAATCAGTTACAGTGAGTTTTAATGTTTATAATGTTTTATTGATTTTTTGTGAAATAAAATTATATGTATAATTTTAATGGTTCCCTCTCTAAATAGTTAAAGAGAGAACCTTTCATTAGGGGACATTTTATGTATTATATAAAAAATAGATTGTTCCCATATGTACCTAGATAAATGGGACCGATATCGCTATGCCCGAAACTGGATGTTTTAACTAATTAACCTTTTGAGGAGGGGTTAATAAGATGTTCGAGTGGGTAATAAAGACCCCTAGAGCAGGTCACAAGCACTCCTGATGAAGACGTCATTTATTGCGTCGAAACGCGTTGAGTGTGACCCGAGACTGAGAGAGAGAGAACATTGAGCCTGTGACGTCATCTCAACCGGCCGGGATTCCGGAAGTGCCGTTGACGGCTGTTCGAAAACAGTCGGGTGGCGTGCAGCACAGCAGCAGTTGAACGGTGATGGTGAAGTGATCGGAATGATTACTACTCACCTATGCTGTAATCCTTTGGATCTGTTAAAGCCTCCAATCTATTCGTTTTTTTTTTTTGGTTGGTGGCCACCACTAACAAAGTTTTTTGTTTTGCCCTCCGCTGGTTTTTTTTTTTATTCCCTTTGTTGTGTGTTTGTCCCCTACCCCTCCTACACCAGTCTATGTTTTTGTGTGGAATGGGAACCCCCTGCGTTAAGGCCTAGCCTGGGTCTTTTGGATACTCATGTTTCTGTTGGCTGGTTATAATGCTAAGCGTGTGGGTGTCATTTATAGTTATCTTAATTTTCTTAGAACCATTTATTGTCATATAACAGTTTATGTGAGTGTGGGGTGGGTGAGGTGTGTTTGTTTTATTTTTAAGGTACAACAGCTCCCCTGGTTTTTTCCTGTATACTTGTCTTCTGGACCATGACACAGTCCATCTAAGGGTTTGAGTGTTTTATTGTACCCATATTTGCACTTGATAGATTTATTTTATATTTATTTTATCACTTTGCACTATTGTATATTTGTATACACCTTCAATTTATAATTTTAGTATTAGAGCGCCATCTACTGTTTGTTTGCAACATGTGCATCATGCAACTCTCCCCAACTCCTCCTACTGATACTCCGCAAGTTTGGGGCAAAGGGGGGAAAATGCTTTGATACTTAGGTGCAGAATAAAACAGCGGTTTTGTGCCAACATTGGCTTGATATACAGATGCCTTTGGTGGGAAATGTAAAAACGGAAGTGTGTTAATCTTAAACTGTAACAAAATAGATGTATGCCTAAACTGAAATGGGAGTCTTGTGCACCAACACAAAATAGTTACAGACTATGGGACTTATTTTATACCGTGCGGAAAGCCCCAATTACTAGAACAGGGCTTTCAGTCTTGTAACTGCAGATTGGCGCTATTCCACTTTATAGAAAAAGGCCATATGTCTACGTATTTCTAATACATTCAGTAGATTCCACCAATAATTTCAGAACTAAACAATGCATTTGAGTTTCTTTTATAATGAATCGAACAAGTAGGTTACTGAAGTTTCAAACACAAAAGCTACTAGAGGTGGATAATAACTTAACCTATCTGTTTTTAAATAAAATATGGTTAAACCTATTTTTTTTTATATATAACTTGTATTTTATTAAAGTATTACATTGGGGGAGGAAGAGAAAATAGTGGTTATAGATATGGACACTAGGGGAAGGGAAAAGGGGAGGAGAGACTCATCAATCAATATCTTGTACATTTTCTTTTTTATTTCAATCTTTTTTTATTGGAAGTATATAAACAAAGATACAGGGTTGTCATGAGCACATGACTGGAATGGGTACAGATAGTTTCCAATAAACATTTTTTCTTTCCTCCCCTGTCCCCAAGGGTTGCATCCTAAGAAAGGGATAGAGAAAGGAGGAGGGGGGTGAGACAAACAGACAGAGAGGGGGAGGGAAATAGGGGGGAGAGAAAGGGGGAGAAGCACCCCCCGGCAAGGACCTTGGCCGGCCCTGGGACATCTTGTACATTTTCATATTCATATTAGCATAGTATTTTTTATATTCTGCAAGATACTAAGATCATCAGGTTTCCTTTAATGCATTTTTTGTATATTTCTTTCCCATCTAGTTGCCTATCAAATAGTTTATGTTGTCAAAAGAGAATAGAACAAGAGAGAATAGAACATAGTACAGCAATCACCCCATAGGGCCTCATCTCCCTATCCATGGATCCTAGGTCCTGTCAAATCTTTTAGTAGTACTGTTTGTCTCAGGAGAGATGTTAGTCTCTCCATGAGCATTACTCCATCAATGATCTGTTATACTATTCTTAGTGATGGGATAATGTGGTTTTTCCATGCTGCTGATATTGCACATCTTGCAGCTGTTATAATGTGAGAAATCAATCCATATGTGTGGTGATTTACATTTTCTACCGACTTAGCTAGAATGTATATCAAGGACATATTTTTAGCTCTATCGTTTCTTCTATGATTCTCTGGATCATTATCCAGTATCTCTGGATTTATAGCTGCAGAGGCCACCAGACATGTTGACCACTGTCTTGATTGCAACATTCCTCCAGCCTAAGTCCTATATTGGGGGGGGGGTGGGGGAGGGGAAAAATCGTTCTGTCCAGAGGGGTTGGTTACCATTTAAGAAAAGTTTGTTAAAATGTTTTCTTTTGTATCATGCAGACACGGTTGCAGATCAATGTCTTGAGGCAATGTCCCAGATATCCTCCCAAATCTCTTTGCAATTGTTTATATTTAAATCATCCACCCATTTCTCATTTGTACCTGATCAGAACATTTCCGATAAATTTCCAACGCCATATTTCCTTTTCTACATATTCTTTTGAAAAGTTGTTAATTCTGGGGAATTCTAACTTTATCGGAGATATTTTGATAAGATTTACCTCCTGCATTAAGTACCTTACTTACTATAATTAAATTTTCCAGGGGAGGGATTTGGATTTCAAAGATTGGCATGAGGTTGGGGGGTGAGTGAAGCACAAGCTTCCTTTCCTTTGTTTTCTAAATGCACGTCAGACATTTAGTATGGGGAGTCGTCGAATTAGGACAGATTTCCTTGTATTCCATCCAAAGTAGTGGGAAAGCAGGAGGAACAATTACAGCGGCTTGGAGTGATTTAAAAGGGAACTGTGTTAATGCTCATGGGAGCATCTTAACACATCAAAGTGACCCTGGCTCAAGAAAAGACACTGAATGAAAGTACGATGGGAGACGGTTAGGTAAGAAGAGGAGATCCAGGATAGAGCTTTATTATCCGAAATACCACGAGTATGGAGAATGTTGAAGGAGAAAGGGGGGTCCACGCCGCTGTCGAAAGCTGACAGCGAGGCGGAAATTGAGCAGAGGTAATGACCTCCTGTCTTGGATGCGATGGAGGTCATCTAGCCAAGTCAATCTGGCTTTCGCCCCAAACACTCCCACCGTAAGTACCTTGCCTAAAGTTTGCAATGGAAATCCAGTATGGAATGCACGGGAGACCAACTAACAGTCGCAGTATTCATAGATTTTGCAACGGCCTTTCTGATCTGTTGATCATGTTACCTGCTTAACAAACTCAAGAGCCTCGGAATTACGGAAGCATGCTTTTTAAATGTTTCAGTCCTACCTACTCAGGTAATCCCAACATGTGTCCACTCAGGCTTAAAACCCAACCCATCTGGATATCACCTGTGGTGTCCCCGCAAAGGCTTGTTCTGGGGCCCCCTACTCTTCTCAGTGTTAATCCAATGATCTTCCCACAGGTTGTAAGGAAGCCTTCAAACAATGTATGAGGTGACACAATCCTATATGAACACAGCATAGGCATCCTATGACCTTCAACACATTACTTCAGTCTCTGGATCTTTTGAGGACTCGAAAAACTGGATTTCCCACACACAAACTGTTTTTTTTAAACACTACAAGATTGAAACAATGGTATTTGCGGACCAAAGACGACATTTTTAAAGCTTCCAGCACCTGAGCTCCCCAGATTAGAACCAAGCGCTAACACACACTAACCACTGTGTCGCCTATGTTAAATACCTGGGCAAATGGTTTGACTCCATTTTAAAATTCGGGAGGATGCACATGATACCCTGACAAACCAAGACCTATGCCAAACTACGGGTCGGGTACTTTACACGGAACAAATCCTCCCTACGTTGTCAGGCGTCCAGGAAAGCGTATCGCACAGCAGATGCTAATGCCAATTATCGATTGGAAACATTAGTATATGGCTCGGCACCTTAAACCCACTTTAGCAAACTCAACACCATCTACAACTCAATTTGTCGTTTTGTTCTCCAATAGCAACTATAACCAACATCCTGCGAAAATTGCTCAAAGAACTAGATTGGTCATACACTCGTAAGTCTAGGCCGCCAAAAAAAGTTCACCTTCCTGTCTTGCCTTTAAATTTTTATGTGACCAAGCTCTCCACCCCCTATAAAAATGAAAGCAACTTATAATACAGGAGATCGGACTCAAAAAGAAGGTTCATGGGTCCACAAGGCTCTAAACAAAGTATCGGCTATTCATCCTTCTCTTACCCGGCCACCCCAAAACTGGACACACCTACTCAGAGACTCTCACATCCACCACAGTTTAAGTTCTTTCAAATCTAAGGCTGAATACAGAATGTAATCTGGTCTGTAACTGTTTCATACGCCCAGAACATAATTATATATTCTTTAACTCTGAGGCCATGTCTTGTATATAATGTATACACTGCTTCCTTTATGTAACTGTTATTTGCTAACCACTGTATTATTTGTCTTAACTCTGTGGCCCAGGACATACTTGAAAACGAGAGTGGAACTCTCACCTGTATTACTTCCTGGTAAAATATTTTTATAAATAAATAAACTAATATAATAATAATTTGTGATCTAGAATAATGATATGAAGGCACCTGCAGTCTCTCATACAAAAGCTTCTCATGTGCGCAGACCGAATGAAAGCAGATGGGGCACGCAGACGGTGTCAACCCTCAACTTGGTGTGGGCCCCCAGTGCAGCCCTCACCCAATTGGGGACATGATGGTGTCGCCTCCCATCCCAGTGGGGGCACATGTGCAGCCCCCCCACTCCCAGTGGGGGTCCCGTGCTGGAGGCTTCCCCCAATAAATGGAGTAAACACCCCCAACAGACAGGGTAGCCACCTTCTACTGAAGGCAACCCAGAGGAATTTAACACTTTCGCGAAACTACCTTCGGCGGGTCATGTGATATAATCTGCCAGAGCGGACGAGACAGGATCACCAGACGCGGATGGGAACGCGTTACAGGAGGAAAGAAGTGAAAATCCTAGAAGGGTCATAAGATGCGGACTTTGGGATGGAGGAAAGGTGAGGCCATAAGCAAGGAAAATCGATGGATAAGGTCGACAGTTAAATCGGTCGGGGTATCAAGTAAGCCATTGCGACAACGGGGAACTCAGCTGTGTGAGGTCACGTAGCGTATGTTGTCATCGGCAACGTGGTGTCACTGAGATGCGGTGATGTCAGTAGCGTTTCCAACTCCCCAGCCCCCGGACAGATACGGTCACAGTCCCTTCCCCTTCTTAACCTTCACCTGTCTTCCCTGCGCCGTCTGTCCCACTGGCCGGTGGTAACAAAGCGGGAAGAGGTATGCTCGGGGGAAAAAGTAGAGGAGACGAGCCAACACTCTTTCTCGGTGCGGCAAGTGGAAGGAGAAGCGATAGGAAGTCCCGAGCACCGGAAGGCGCGAGGCTAGCTCCGGGACGGCGTGGAATTAGATCGGCGCAGGGGCAATCCTGCAAACAACAAAGGGGAATTTAACCAAATGGAGACCCGGACGATCGCAGACCACGCGCGGGCACTTCACACCTAACTCAAGAGGTAAGGTCGATCCGCCCATGTCATACGCCTGGTTTCCCCCCCTCTTCTCCACCCCACTGGGAAGGAGTGGTGCAACTTTACAAAAAACAGCTATGGGCATATAAACCCCACAGAGCTTACAAACATTTATACCTGTTGTTACGGGAAGAAGAAGAGAGAGAGAGAATGGGGACCCATAACCGCCCTGTGATTAAGGCTGAGCAGCGTCGTGGCGCTCCTTCTCACTCTCATTATTTTTTATAGCGGTAAGCCAGTTATTAAGTTTACTGTCACCCACGATGGCAGGACACCTTGAGGGTAAGGTTACCGCACATTGTATGTAATGGGTTTGTGTTAATCACCGAATTAAACAAATGACATGTTAAGATATTCGCACAACGGGAAATACCACTCAGTCGAAGTGGAGGCATACGAAGTTAGGTCGATGCTCCACGGTAGGGACGGATGAAAAAGTGGAGAGGAACTTCGAGCACCAGCGCTAATACCCGACCGATCCTATGCCATTGCTTTCTGAGTGAATGGGGCCGCGCTTTTGTGAGTTTCTTTTTCCCCCGTTGCGATTTGTTGGTGCCGGCCCTAGAGTCATTGGGTATGGACTCTCGATCAGACCGATTAGAGTGAGGAATGGCCCGTAAAGTAAGGGGAAAGAAGGAGTAAAATGTGAACTCTTCCTCAATTAAAATTCCTGACATTTGCATATGAACTGTTGGATTGTCATCTAACCGTCGACGGGTCCTTCTAAGAAAAGCAAACGGGAAGGGGAAAGTCCTCCTGGTTTTGTATCTTCAACTTTAACACTTAACACAATTAAGGCGGCCGAGGGGGGATCTCAGGACCGGAGAGGCGCAAGGCGGATGCTATTAACGGAGAAAAGCTTGGGGGGCTTAGATACTGCACAGGAGGGCACTCAACAAGCAGCAGGACAGCAAATCCTTTCTCAGACGGGCAGAAGCAGCAGACGCAAAGTCTCCCACCACATCGCAGCAGCTGGGAGGGTGGGAAAGAGGGAGAGGAACCCCAGTGAAGGGGATCGACAAAAATAGAGGAGTGGGGAAGGAGTGTGGGGCCGAGCATTGGCCCTCGGGGGTCAGGGGGCAAGTACGAGCATAGAAAAGGGAGACAAAAGCAGGAGAGCAAGAAAAGGGGGGAGTAAAATAAAAAGAAAAACAAAAGAAATAGGGAAGGAAAAGATTAAAAAGCCAAACAAAAAAAAAAAAAAGAAAAAGAAAACAGAAAAGCAATAAGCAAGAACAAAATAAGGAATAAGAAAAAACCAAAAGAAAAAGGGCGGGTGGGCGGACAAAAAAAGGAAAAAAAAAGAAACGGAAAAAAAGAAGACAAACAAAAACAAAATGAAAAAAAAAATAAGAAAAGAAAAATAAGAAACCCCCTTCTCACTCCCCACCCCCCTCCCTGCCCCCCCCTCCCAACCCTCCCTGACCCCCCAGCCCCTCTTTCCAGCAGGGTCCTAAAGCGTACATAGCGCGCGCATGTATAATTGGCTTGAGTTCGGATGCGCGCGCACGGCAGTGAGACGGCAGACAGGAGGGGACTTGATAGTATTTTCTCGTATGCCGAGGACCCGTCAACCGTCTATGGCCCAATCAGGTGTGGGGCGGGGGTTGTTCATAGAGATGTTGGTAATACAGGAAGTTGATGGACTTTTTTCAAATTGATGGCACAATAATGATACAAAACGGCGCAAAACACTTGTGCTACCAAAGAGCTGACACTTATAATGTGGGAGGAGCCGAGGGACATTCTCAGTCAGACTCGAGCGGCCAGGTTCTGAAGTTTGGGGTTTAGTTCATGGGAACTGCTCCAGGATCTGAGCGTCTTTGTAAACCTTTTGTTCTGCATGTGTCTGTATTTGTAACTTGCTCAGTGCTGGTGTTTGCAGTACGTCACTTCTCCCTGGAAATAATATAGGGAATAGGTCTCTGTGTTATTGAGTGTGGATCCGAAGCATTCCACTAGCAGGGAGGTTGACGCGGCAGGCTTAACCGCAGCCGTTGCAGACTCATACTAAAATATCTTCTATGATACAAGCATCGCTGCCTTCCTTTCGTTTGCGCCTGCTCAGAGAGCTCAGCGCTGCGGGGAACGCCGCCTTGTGGGACTCGCGGCAATGCAGCGGGAAGCTGCAGGGGCGCGAGCCTCCTCAATGGGCCGGCGTGCTGAGCTGTGTGTGTTTGTATGTTAGTCGTGAGGACACAGGACGCAGTTGTCCCATCTTTTGTGTTGAAGTGACGCTGGGTTTTCGTCTATTGGGTGTGAATTTCACTGGGGTTTCGCCATGAGGGCCGAACCGACATGGTGCGTCATGGCAGGCCACGTCACTCCCTCGCCACGCCCCCGGGGAATCGGCTGCACGCGCCGCCAATCTCGTGGCCGCGCGTTGCGCGGAGTTACCGGGGCCTTAGCCTTCTTACATGGTATAACGCAACAACAACACCACGGGGGACATGTTTGTGAGCAAGCAATAAATTACACGATTAGGCATATATGTATATAGGGCTTTATGAGGAGAACAGGCATAGCTGCTATCTTTCCCCAGACCTATTCCTGAATTAACACACGGGGAGCTACACCTCCTCTGTTCAAGTACTTAAGTCTGGCAATCAGATCAGTAAATACAAGTATAACTGTAGCTACACGGTGTTATTTCAATACACCCAGTTATCAGGATCACTTTGTTTAAATAGGCATTCCAATCCTTCTACACCGAATTTGGTTAATACATATATTATAAGTACATTTTGGTCACTATGAATGTAGCTATTCTAAGTATGTTCACATGACTGACTTGTTCCTCTCTATAGGCGAATTATTCAGAGTTGTGAGCCACGAAGAAGTTCTTGGTAGGATTACTACCTACCCGTTCGTCACACCAGTTGATTATGAGGTCTTGATTTTTACCTCACATTCTTTATGGTTCATTGTGTTAAATAAATTATTTTCTCTATATCAGTGGAGGTGGCTAATACCACCTCTTTCCAGTCAATGTGATCTTATTCACTTAAGTGGAGTGCATGATTCAAGTGGGTTCTTTTCTGTAAAAGTACACTAAAGTGATCAGAAACTGTAAAAGACAGAACCCAAGACTAACAACATAAACAGACTAACCCAAAACATAAAAGACAAACAAAGGGAAGTAACACTGAAATGGAACCAGCAAACAGCTTAAGTAGTTCTGGATCCATATTTAAGACTTCCAGTTAATATGAATAGATGAAGAGGATGGAGGTGTCAAGGCGTCGATCCACTATTGAAAAATAAAAATGAACGCCTGTCACGAAAGCACTTCAGATTAAGCTGCTTTTTAAGTCCACCTCCATTACTGGTACGCAGATGGAATATCCCGTAAGCTTCACGTCTTAATAATGCAGTGTCCCTATTTAGAGCCCTTCCCAGTGGAACTATTTCTATGCACATTACTCTCGTGGCTGCTATAGAACGCTTGTGTTGGACACAGTGTTGTACCAAGATGGTCGGATCGGTACCTTTCTTGATTACACTTTTGTGTTTAATAAATCGGCTTTTTATATCAGCACCTGTATGTGGGTGACAGATTGTATCTCCAGTGCAAAGGCTATTTCAGAACAACAGCAACACCTATAATTTCCTGGTTTCCCATAGCTTAAAAAGTGGTCACCATGTTACAGCAACCCCACTTTCTGTTTAGTTCCACCGGAAGAAAACTCACCTTTGTGGCACTCATGTCATCTTGTCGGGGATTTTTTAATTACAAGTGTATTTTTTTTTTTTTTAAGTAATAAGAAAGTAGTCACTGGTGTGGCCTGTGGCTCCCATTCCTTTCAAACTGTTGGTACATACAAGTGAGCCATCGTATATATATTGCTCTCTCTCTAACTTCTGTTCAGCTCAAAAACTGTAGAGAACATACCTGCAGCACATATCCAAGTGGCACATTATAAGTGGCATGACTACTGAACAACTGAAGTTTAAAAGGAAGGAACTCTTACCCTAATGGATCTTATTCTTCTCTCCTCAGGTAAAAAAACATCTCTAAATCCTCATTGAAGTCTTTGCTGTGTGTATTATATATATGCAAGTGATCCAATGCTAGGTAAAAAACATCTTTAAATCCTCATTGAAGTCTTTGCTGTGTGTATTATATATATGCAAGTGATCCAATGCTAGGTAAAAAAAACATCTCTAAATCCTCATTGAAGTCTTTGCTGTGTGTATTATATATATGCAAGTGATCCAATGCTAGGTAAAAACCATATTTGAATGCTGTTTTCTGTCTACCCCTAATCAAATTAAGTGTTGCCACCTAGGCAGGGAACACCCTGTGTAGAAAACCATCTGTTGAATGTGCCTCAGCTGTGTTAATTAAGCAGACAGAACCACACTGTCAGGCGACTTTTTAGGCCCATATAAACTGTGTCAGAACAGCTAGTCTGCCTGCAGCACATCTCCAAGTGGCCCATTATAAGTTGCATGACTACTGAACAACTCAAGTTTTAAAGGAAGTTCAAAAGAAGTGAGGAAGAAGTGGACACCCCAACTGGCCCTGATTCCTGCATTTGAACTACGCTGGAAAGGAGGATATCATCTGTACCAGACTGCATCATTACTGCTGTGATGCTGCCTTTACCATTTATATTTGCTGTGACTTCACTTCTTCACAAATTATGCACTTCTTTTTACCAGCCTCAGTATGTCTCTAACTCCATTCATATATCTCCATCTCTCCTTTCTTCACCACTTCTCTGTTCACATGAACTCCTTTCTTACCTGCGTCCCCTGACATCACACAGCTATATCCCCTGCTCTAAAAAAAACACCCTTACAAATCATCCTCACACATCCTCTTTCTATCCATGCTTCTCCTCCTTGGTTCTGGGGATATCTCTCCCAATCCTGGTCCCTGCCTTATTTCTACATGCGCTCGTCCTCGCCTGCCAATTGCAACCTCTACTCCTTCTGGTGTCAACCCCTCCAACCTCATACCCATCCCCTGCCACCCTCCCTCCTCTCTCCCTTTCTCCTGTGCCCTTTGGAATGCTCGCTCCCTTTCTAACAAGTTCCTGTCTGTACATGACTTTTTCCTCTCTCACTCTCTGCTCCTATTTGCTATAACTGAGACCTGGCTCACTCAGTCTGACACTGCCCTGGAAGCTGCCCTCTCCTATGGTGGCCTTTCCTTCTCCCACACTCCTACACCTCTTCCTAACTCTCCTCCTGCCTTCCTTGACTCTTTTTCCACTGTCTAAGAGGAGGATGTGTCGCTGTTGATCGCCACTTCTCCTTCTACCACTTGCCCTCTTGACCCCATTCCCTCCCATCTCCTAAAACCTCTTGCTCCTACTATAATCCCTACGCTCACACACATTTTTAACATTATCTGTTATTTATTCGATTACCACATGTATTACTACTGTGAAGCGCTATGTACATTAATGGCGCTATATAAATAAAGACATACAATACCATACAATACAATCTTGACGAATTATGTTCTAAAGCAGGGGTGTGCAAAGTTTGCGCTGCCCAGCGCTCGCACCCCCCCTTTCACAGGGTTCGGCGGCAAATGACACAGCAGGTCATGTGACGGCACGTGACCCCGCAGCAGTATTGACGCCCGTTGCCATGACGAAGCATCACGTCACATGGCCCCACGGCGTCATTTGACGGCGTGTTGCCGAAGACAAGGTAAGTGAAATAGGAGATATTACAGGGGCCTCATGCGAATCCCCGGGAATTTAATTAAAATGCCTCGGGGAAGAGTGTGGGACCTCTGCAACCACGGCCCCCCCCTAGAAAATCTTGCGCACCCCCCAGTTTGCACACACCAATTCTAAAGGTTAGGTTTATGGGGTCATGGTCAGACCAAGTTATTGGGCCTATGTCCATTTGAGATATCCCCTCGAAAATATCTTTAGAGACTAGTATAAGGTCCAGCCTAGAGTATCAATTATGAGGTGCAGAAAAACAGGTGTAATCTCTCTGACTCTGGTGTGTTGCCCTCCATGAGTCTATTAGGGAAAATTCCTTAATTATTTCTCTGAAATGTTTTGCCATTTTAAATAATAACTATTATAACATTTATAATAATTTTCTCATATAATAATGCTTAATAGGTTTGTCCAGGTATATTTATTTATTACCATATATATATGGTGTCCTTATCCAGGGCGCTGTACATTAGTTAGTTCAGACACCATCTATGATTTTTGGTGCCTGAGCCACAGAGAAATAAAGTGACTTGCCAGCCATTGGGCTCGGGACAGTTATCCCTCGTCGGCGGCGGTAGCATGGTTGCCTTAGGCTGAGATTATAGTGCGCGCTTGAGCGCATGCATGCGCATGGTGTGGTGCGCTCCTGTCGCTTAAGCAATTTCTGCACATACTATTTCAGGCGTGGTGGTGGCGTGTCTATGATGTCATGAGATGTGGGTAACCGGTGCATCAAAAAAATTCAAGTCCCAATAATAAATGATAAATTCTTCCGTTAGGACCACTCCAATGTTATAGTGAGCAGCAATAAAACACCCTAATAGGGCTAAGGGACTAGTACCTAGTGCTGACAAGCACAATAAACAGTACATACTGATGCAGCCACCAGTATTAGAACACTTACCTGAGAAATTCCTGGGAGATTCTGGGGCAGTCTCACAGTAAATGCCTCAACATTTCTGTAAAATTCTTAATGGCCCATTGGATTAACACAGCAGGGGATCCCTGCTGTACCATTCAGTTTGCAGGGACCCCCTGCTGTGTTAATCCTATGGGCCATTAAGAATCTCACAGAAATGTTGAGGCAATGTTGAGGCATTTACTGTGAAACTGCCCCAGAATCTACCCAGGCAGAGTTCTAATACTCGTTGCTGCATCTGTAGATTGTCCCATCCATAATAATATAAAGAGTAATAATATGCAAGGAAAACTCACTTTTAACTTCCAGATTTCTTCAGAAGAGCAGTCCCATCGGGTATCCTTAACAGCAATCCACCAGCCAAGGTAAGTAGAGAGTAGGTAAACAAAAATCAAGGTGTATTGATAAAGGGAGCACGGCCCGAAACGCGTAGGTGTGGATTTTCTGTGTTGTCCAGGGGTTATGTTTGATCCCCTTATTTAATAAAGGAACCTTTTTTTGCCACCATGAGCCTCCTCCACTATTTTTAGGCAGTGCACTGCCTTTGTTTACCTACTCTCTATGATGTCACAAAGCTGGTTTGCCATAATTGGCTGAACCATTCACGCGACACAGCCATCGCTTGAAAAGACACATTTTTTGCCTTTTCAAAACGCGGTCGCGACATCACGCTCCATTGTGCACACGCACTAGGGGCAGCCTCTAAGGGATCCTGCAATTTGTACGTAGTATAATCCCTGCCTTAGATTTATTGTATTTAGCGAATACAAGACGTTCAAGGAGTTTAGAGGCAAAAGGCAGGAGGGAGACAGATCGATAGTTAGAAAGACAGGTAGGGTCAAGTTTACTGTTTTTGAGTAATGGCACAACTGTTGCATGTTTGAATGAAGAGGGAAAAGTACCAGAGTAGAGGGAGGAGTTAAAAAATGTGTGTGAGCGTAGGGATTATAGTAGGAGCAAGTATTGTAATCGACACCCCTGACGAAGTAACACGATAGTTACGAAACACGTAGGGTGGAGCTTATCGGTGACGCCACTGCGTGCACGTAGGGAGAGAGCAGCAGCATAGTAGTGTATCATCGGGGGAAGGATCTTATTGCAGTCGTGGCCGCGAGAAGGAGGGAGGAAGGGATCCAACCCCAGCTACTAGTGTATGCAGCTTGGCACCTACAGGCAGCGAACAGCACGTTGTAAATGGTTTTATCATCACATTCCAAATGTGAGTGTGACACCTTGTGGTGTTTTGTTGTGTTTTTAAATACATTTTATATCAGCGGTATTTGCACCATGTTTGTCTTCTATATCCACTGGGTACTCTTAATCTGAGTTCCAGAATAGATACCTGAGGACAGAACATGGTGCGGAGTGATCCAGTGTGTTCTGCAGTGACCTGTCCCAAGATAAAGATACCAATCAGGGTCCATTCCCTACAGCCTTTCTGTAAGTAGCTAGTGGCTGGGGAGAGGAGTTTCCATTACTCAGAGGGTACTGCGCAATGGTTCTTTGTTTTTTGTATTCCATCTCTGCAGAGCATCAGGATTAGAGATTTGGAACAAGAGAATCTTCCATATAGAAAAAAGGACAGTGTGAACGGCACTGTCCTGGATTCCAATTTTTCCACCCTCCCCTTTGATTCTGAAGGAAGGACTGGTATTCTCTTTTTTTTGTTTCAAATTTTTTATTAGGCATATATAACATTTTACATTTATCATCGACTTCGCATTATTTAGGCCTAATACAGATTTTCCTCATTTTGATTTGGGAGGGGGAGAAAGCCTCAACGTCCCCCTGGCCCTTCAGGGCCTGCCGGGGTGGCGCGAGTGTGGAAACAGAAAAGGGATAAGAAAGTGGGAGGTGGGGAGAGGGGGGGGAGGGGGGGCATTGTTCTCCTTCTCCTCGGAGTCCACAGCACGGGTCTTTGTTGTATCATGGTAACCCTTTTTACTGTTATGGGGCATTTCGGCGCAGGAGAGCCATATGTGTTAGCCATGGGTCCCATATATTATTGAAGGAGGTAGTAGACCTCTTCAAAAAGGCAGATAGTCTCTCCATCTCCATCACCTCCTGCACCCTTTTTACTATTGTTTGTTTAGAAGGGGGAGACATTGTTCTTCCAGGCAGCTGCCACCGCACATCTAGCCGCCGTAAGAATGAAGGAGACTAATTTGCCTGTTGGTCGGTCAAGTTGTCTCTAAGGGGTCTGGCACAGCAGGTTAGGTTCAGCGGGTATGGGTATTGGTGAGGTCTGTGACTTCTTCTTATTAAATTTGTGTTGTAGTTTCACAGTACTTCTGAATTTCCGGACAGTGTCCACCAAATAGAGCCATGTCCCCTTTTGACCGCAGCCTCTCCAGCATCAGATCGGAGGCCAGAGGGTAGATTTGATTATTCTAACTGGAGTGAGATACCAGCGAAACAGTATTTTGTATATATTTTCTTTGATTGTGGTAAATATAGAGGTCCCTGAGGCATTTTCCCAGATACTTTCCCATCTCTCGGTCTTAAACTATATCAATTCTGTGATGACCAATGTAGCTATTAGTCGTGTGCGGGGGCTTCTATGGCCCTCTCTTAGTCTGCACAAATTTGCATTTATTAGACCTATTTCGGGGGATGTGTTCTTTACAGAGCCTGCTGGCGGGGACGTGAGGGGGGTGGGAGGGGGGGGAGGCGGAGAGAGGGGGAGAGAGGGGGAGAGGGGGGGAGAGGGAAGGGGAAGAAATCCCTCAGGTAGCAGGCTGGAATGTTTGACTGGTTGTGGGATGTAACTTAGGGTGGCCTTGTTTGTGAGGCCTCTGGGCGCTTCACTGGATGCATCCTTGTTCTGCTCCGCCAGTCTTTCAGAGGCTCGCACTGGAGGGTCTAGTGTGTCCGGGCCTTCAGTTCTGGTGGGGTTGTCACTCCACTCCGCTGGCGGGTTCAGTCCCATTGCTTTGGCAAAGTGCGCCATATCTTCTGGGTGCCTGATAGTGTGGTACAGGCATACCCCGCATTAATGTACGCAATGGGACCGGAGCATGTATGTAAAGCGAAAATGTACTTAAAGTGAAGCACTACCTTTNTCCCACTTATTGATGAGATGTATAGGAACTGCAATGTCATAAAACGTGCATAACTGATGTAAATAACGCATTCTGTAAACAGGTCTATAGTCTCCCCACGATGCACAGCTTCGGTAAAGAGTAGGGAGCCGGTATTGCTGTTCAGGACGTGCTGACAGGCGCATGCGTCCGTGAGCTGACGTTGGTGGCCTATTCGGGACTATATGTGACTACTCGCGATTGTACATTAAAGTGAGTGTACCTTAAAGCGGCGGTACCTCTGAGTTTACCTTTCTTGCACCAGCAATTTATAATGGGAAGCCCGATTTCTAGTTAATTCATTCTTCGCGGAGTAGTTTAGTGGCGTGCGGCGACACTTCTCTTTCTCTAAGGACGTGCGCTTGGACAAGTCATTATAGATTTAGAGATGATCGTCTTATATCTGATGGCTCCTGTGCGCGAACAAGCCGCCTTATATGTCCTTTAGGATAGTGATGGACCCGACGCTACACATCTCTTGCCCGCGGTTTAGGGTCGTCCGACCTGTGGTCCTAGGCGCCGATTGTGCCATTGTACATTTTTAGATGAGTCGTGCAGGTTAGGCTAGGGACCATAATGAATGAAACGAGGTACAGAAGATAGGGTTGTGATCATGGGATGGGAGAACCAAGATTCCGTGGATTCCCACGGATTATGGCGTTTTGTCGTCATCTCGGTTCTCTGATCTCCATTTGATCCATGGGGTGCTGAATTTTCAGATCACAGCAGGTAGATTGTCATTAGCGGCGTCTTTCGGCCAGTGATGCGTCGCGCAATTTTGTCTCTAGCACCGCGGTGCGTTCTGTGATGAGGGCCTAATATCTCCTGCGTCAATTCAGACGACCGCAGCTTTCAGGTCGCTTTTTACTTTTATTTAAGAAGTATGGAGTTTATTCAAGCATAGATGGTGATCAAAACTCGGATGCAATAGTCACCGCGTTAAGGGCTATAACTTGGCTGGGTCGGTGGTGTTTATGTTGCAGTCGCGCTCCATGTGAGGCTGCTGTGGTTCACGCGGGAGGTGTGGCAGGCACATCTTGAATTTTTTGCGGACGCCTTCGAGCTCCGTGTTGAACGGGAAGGGAAAAGAAGCGCTCGGGGAACGAATCACTTGGCCGTTTGGGCTTTTTGTTGCCCTGCATTCTACTCGTGGTGGGTTTCATCGAGGGTTTTATCCCAGTCTCTGTCAATTTTTTGGGGGGGGCATAGAAAAGGGCTTCTTGGTAGTGTTTTTGTTTGGGATCTGGGGAGCTCCTCTGGCACCCCGGACCGTTCTCATAGGCGTCCTGGACACGCCCCACCGACTGGTATTCTCTTTGATATTTGTGCCAGGACTTTATTGTATGTTAAAAACACTGTAGAGTGATTAACCAGGGTTGAGCGCTATCAGATTCACTTTGAAGATAATCCAACGCAAAAAGCAATAGACACAAGTTTGCCCTGAGGGCCAACTGACCATACAGCCATTTACTTAGTGTGTATGTTAAATAGTACTCATATCCCCCTTGCATGTGCTGTAGCACTTAAATTACATAGAGGAGTCCTTGTATCGATTTATACGGGCATAATCATCAGATATTATCTGACTTTACAGCGGTTAACCATTGGTTTTAACATAAGAATAATCTTATGTGTGCTAATTAATAAAGTATGATTTTATATTTCCTTATTCGCAGTTTGTACAACCTATCCATACTTGTATTATTTGCTCTGTTGTGGCCACGCTATAGGGATTTTTTATGTGAGTCGGTGCCTCTCTCGCCACCCACCACTGGTCTCTGTCGATCAGTTATTTATCCCTTGTAAAATTAGTGTGTCCACTTACGTAAGATGCAGGTTGCAGCACTGAGGTCACAGCGTTTTGTTCGTGCCGCCATTTTTTCACTTCGCTGTAAGCAGATTTATAGACACAACTCCGATCACTCTTTGTATCTGAGAAGGCCCGCAAGCAGGACAGAAAGAAACATCGATCAACTACCCAATAGATCGTCGATACTTTTTCCTAACGATGCAACGAGATGTACCAACGTTATGGTATTATTGAACGACGTGGTGGGATCCACTTCATTGCGAGACCACTTCTGCTGAGCAAACACAGGTGGCATGTTATATGGTTAATCTTGAGGTCGTACCAGTGCCTTTGATATATCTCTGATTATAACCTCCGCTAATATGGACCAATAATTAGGTTTGCAAGCCCCAATTTCAATAAGTTGTACATTTTGCTAATGACTTTGTGAGAATTGGTCAGTGTTAATAACTGTAGAACAGTTTAAAAGAAGAAACAACATAAAAGGAATGGGAAATTCTCCAAATTATCTGGAATGAAAAAACACAAAGTTCGTGAAGAGATCAGTGATGCATTGCACAAAAAGAGAGAGGGGGATGGGGCGTCACGACATATGTCTTAAGTACTATCCGCAAGCACTAATGTGAAGAGGCTGTTAGTCTGGAATTGCGACCGGCCTTGGCTCTTGGCTCGAAAAGAAACCATTATGCTCGCCCAACCTCCTCCAGGTGGCAATGTGGAACCACGAGTAAACAGCGGGACAGACACAGAGGTTGACCTCAGGAGCAATGAGATTGCACGTGGAAGTATTATGGCTTAAAAAGCAAGGGAAGTATGGTCGGGTTAGATTCCCCATCCAAGAATTAACACCCACTCTTCGGGGAACCCCTAACTTCCCACCAGGTTGTTCCCGAGACATTTGACCCAATCCAGGGTCACCACAATATTAAGCTGGTTGCTGATCTGCTGCAGAGCGAGGAGTACTCAACTACCAAAGAGCTAAAAGGACAGATAATCCAGATTCATAGTCTTCACCTATTTAAATTACTGGCAAGTTTGCCACCTTTGCTATCATTGTCCACCAACCGCCCAACATCCCCCCCGCTTCACCAGATTTTTGCAATCCCTTTGCACTCTAAAAACACATACAAAGAGGTCTGATATCGTGAGATGCTATAAAGTAGCTAATATCGCCCCAGAACATGTATATGCAGTCAGAGAATCCACCTCTAGATCAGAAACGGGGGCCGGGTTGGGCAGAAAACCTCTCTGTCTAAGACTAAAATGATTATCATGTAAGCGACGGGCAGCAATACCCGGCAATGGCTGTGATCACATTGCAAGGGGAAGCCAACATGTTCCGGGATAAATCGGACTATCCAAGCAATATGTGACCTTTTTTACCCCCATGCCTCTCTGCCCTATCCAGACACAACTAGCGTCCCCAAGTAGACTTTCCTGGGTGAGCTATCTCACTTCCTATGTACAATCCTAAACGAAACTTAGTATTGTTCGTCGCGCTCCTGACTTTCAGCAGATCCTGACATTTCACGCCTTCGCTCAGTGGACGTGCTTACCTTTTTCTGGGATCCGTTTTTTGTTTTTTCCCGGCCTTTCTATGTGATTAAAGGGGATGGGTACAGGGCCCACATGTTTGAGGTATGGATTGTCGGCGATAAAGTTTCTGGAGATGAGTCACGATCATATTTGGAGTTTGGCTTCTCTCCTTCACGCTATGGTGCTGAACCATTGGAGGATGTCACCTCGACAATGTCCGGCTCATTATGGCCATACTAACGGCAGCAAGGGGCTTATAGCAGCCGCTGGAAACAAACTAAGGCCCCCTCCAGAACCACAGTAATCAAGAGAGGATAGAGAGAAACGAGGGTGGGTGAGAACAATGGAGAGAAAACTTAGAAGCATGCCTAAAAAGAAAGATGCCGCTGACGAAGGAGAATACCTGGGACCTTGGACGGGGGGAGATAAACCTCGAGAAGGCCAAATAGAGGGAACCCTGGTTCAGACAAACCCGCCTCGAACCAAAGACGAAGAGGTCAAGGTGGCCTCGTGTCCCCCTCCCAAAATACCCCCCCCCTTCAACCCCCGCCCCACCCCCCCTTCCCTTTGTTAGTCGAACCCCCCCCCTCGCCCCCTTCTCTCTCTCTATCCTTCCCTCGTCCTTTCTTTTTAACTCTTTCCATCTCAAGGAAAATGGAAAAAGATATTGGTCGCGATGTATCAAAAATATGACAACTGTCATGGGTTCATGACGACATTGTATGTACAAAAATGTGTGACATGACCAATAAAAGAAATGTTACAAAAAAAAAAGGAAATGGGAAATGCGCCAAAGAACATGTCAAAGTCCATGGGGAAAAGTGAAACGTTTTCTTAACATGTCTCCTCCAAGGAGAAAATGTCACGCCGGTGAACACACTGAACGCTTCTGATTCCCTTGGCTCCTGTGTTAAATCTCTGGAATTGTATTTATTGTTTTTGTGAATTTATTAGATAAGTCATTATTAAAATGCTAATTGCTAATGTTTACAAGCTCTGACATTCTGTTCTTTTCGACAACTGCTAATTCTAAACAATTCAAATAATTAATATTAGAAAAAATATAACTAAAAAAATATAACAAAACTTTGGAAATATGTCATTTTATATGCATTCAAGTTTTAAACCAGCGAAATACAATGCAAAAACCAGCTTTTGTACGGAAGATACGGAAAGTAGACGTTACCTTCTGCTTTTCCCCTCAACGGCTTGCCGTAATGCAGCTAATTGAAAATCCTTCGGGCTGCCTAACCGGGCCGACCAGGACACAAAAGATCAATCACAAAAATGCAGTGCTACCATAAATAATATTACATTCAAATTAAAAAATACGGCAGGGAATGGCAATCATCTATTGCTGCAATCTTTAGGTGATCAAAATACGGGGCAGTAAAAGAACAGAACAGAAAGTAAAAAGGCACACACAGCCCTTATTATCAATAATGTGCAGTTGCACAAGCCAGAAATCAATCTCAGGCTTTCACAGACAGCTACAACTGCACCATTGGAATATTAATAAAATGTTACAAGGACGAATGCTGCATTTATGCAATGGCACTGTTAGATCACATCTTAAGGGATCAATTTTCTGTTTTAGGGCTATGCGCAAGGAATTCGATCCTCAGCCCCCTAAATCTTAATCAAACTTAAAACCCCCCGCAGAGCAAAGGTCAAACAATGCCAGAAGCGATACTGTACAAACATTTACAGACCAGGTATGAAGAATCTACCTCCCTTGTCACCAAACTCACAAGAAGAGAAGACTTGAAAACCATTTAGTAAGTTACACAGGGTTAAGAGGAGGAAAATAACGTAGTGTTAGTCCTGACTGTCGATAATGTTTCCTTCTGATGTTTCTACCTCGTCCTTTCCCATGTAAAACATTTTTCTTTTGTGCAGAATCGGGGGCCTGCATATATCCTGGAGCCAAAGTGGTTTAGTCATTTCAGAGCACTTTTTGAAGAACCAGGGGCCTACAAACAGATGAATGAAGTAACCCCAAGCATGGGTACTCCAGCACTGAAGGGTTAATTATTTCACATTGACAGTGTTGGATTCGGATGCAATGGAACAAATGTCTGCTGTCTGATTAATACAATAACCATACATAACACAGTGAATCGACCCTGCATCCCAGTGCACAGTATAGCGCACAATAGCTGGCTACAGTTATATGCAATGACTACCCCAAATAAACGGTGCCAAAGACCCATAAGACATAAGGCCTTCTGCCACCCATTAAAACATTCTCTTTAGTTCCCTCATATGAGTCACAAAGGATTGTGGCCTAGTACACATTCTAAGAGATTGATAGAACATTAAGACAACAACACAACCACATCTACATTGTTACCAATTAAATAACCTAAGCATCACTATTGTAAACTTGTAGTATTGGTATCAGTATAGGATCTTTAGAAATAAAAACCGCAAGTATGGTACACAATAGATAGGGATATACAGATGGTTGTGCAATATAAAGAAAACAATTACATAAATAAAAATAGAATTCTGTGCATTGATGGTAAACAAATAGAAGTTGTTAATAGCAGTCATAGAAATAAAATAGAAAGGAAGAGCAAAAATAAACAGTAAAAGTAATTTTTGAGTAGTAACTCATATGATAAAATTTATGAATGCGGCAAAGAAATGCCTCCAGTGGGTAGGATATAGAAATGACAGTTCTCATGAAATTAAAAATAGATATCTTTTGTTTATTTATAGTGCTGCTAACTTATTGACAGTTTTTCAAAAATCAAATCAAGTCTCCTGTGTGCTCCTCCTTCCTTCATTTTGTTGCTGCTAATACATAGTGCTTTACGAGACATTTGCAGGCACAGGTCTCTGCCCGTGGAGCTTACAATCTATGTGTTTTGGCGCCTGAGGCACAAGGAGATAAGGTGACTTGCCCAAGGTCACAAGGAGCAACAACACTGGGAATTGAACCAGGTCCCCTGCTTCAAACTCTGCGCCACTCCTCTCCCTATAAAAAGTAATGCACTCACAGTTACCCTTATTGATAAGCTTGAAAAAGGAGAGGATGGGGGTTCGTTACGTGGCTGCGATTCTGGTGAGGCCTAGTTGGATTAGATTATGCGTTCAGTCCATGAGGGGCTGACGCTGTCTGACTCCGGCCGGGAGACACGGCAAGCTCCTACCCCATGAAGGGATAGTCTGGAACCCACTCCAAACACTAATGAAGGTCTCACCTCTAAGGGGCTGAACTTCAAGCATAATTGAGGAACTTCCGTCTGTAGCCTCCAAAGAGGGAGGGTCCAGTATCTGTAACCTTTTACCAAGCGAGCCCCTATGTCTGGGGCGTGGCTGTCACCAAGAGGAAGAAACAGAGGAATCCCCAACGGTCTGCCCTGTTTCCCCCACACCATCGCGGGCACTTCTCTCCTGTACGTCCGGTAACCAGCACTACAACTTAGCAGTTGCATAGCAATAATCTCCAGACAGTGAGGGGAGGGGGGGGGGTCATGTGCTACACTTAGTTCAAAAATAGCAATGCAAACGGCTTCGATTTCAAGCCTGAAAAAGCCTGCCCAACAGAGACTAAGTCCCGATGTGACGGCCAAGTCTCAGAAACGAACGTAGAGTCGTGGCTTGGAATTTCATGCCGATTTCAGTTCCAGCCGATTTGGGGCAAAAGTCCCCGTCAGGGTTAAAACTCTCCATAGAGTTCCCTGCACTAGGAAGAAGTATAGTTTTGACCCAAGACCCCCAGTAAGTGTGTATTTCTATCTGATTTTGTGTTTCACTGTGTAAGTGAATTATGCTGAAAAATTACAATTATTCTCTACAGTGTTTTGCTCAATGAGTGATCATGTGTAAAAATGTGTAAAATCCTGGTCTCCCATGACACTGGGGTTGTTTTTAATACGACTACAGATGTTGTGTCACTTGTGGTTGCAATGGGCCTTTTCGGTTTTTTTTGTTTTTTAATATGTACTTGTTTTTTTTCTTTTTCTGGGTTGATCCTGCTCCTTTGGATTTTGGAGGAGATTGTGTGTTCTAGAGGACTTTTGGAAACAAGTCCACTGGAGGTTTTTGAGCAATTTTCACCCAGTATTTTCATTTCAAATACAATTGCTGATTCCACTTTACTCACGTATATTGATTAGTGTGAGAGCGCTGTCCAATCTTTTGGTGTTGGTTCTATTCTGTTCTACTTTTGGTGGCAGCAATCCCTACATTTAATATTGGTGATAACCTCTTTTCAAATACTAGTGAGGTGGAATGCAAATATGTGGACTTTAACATAGCAATTGTGATAGACAGAAAATATAGAAATACGTGATGAGGATTTATTAAATAAAGAGTTTATAAAATTGGAGAAATTGCTAACTAGAGACTACGACGAAGAAAGAAATGGCTTGATGTGACTTTTTTGGACGAAATATTTAGAACGTGAAAGGATCCAAGAGGACTTAGACTTTAAAAAATCCTCATTCGATTTGAAGATGAGGATTTTGCTATAAAAAAAAGAAATGGTGTGAGGCATTAGATGTGGCTCTTGTAGTTAATGAAATTGATCATAGATCAGCAGAAGAAACAAACTAAACATTATAGATAAAGAAGTGGATGAGATTAAAGGAAAACTATTACCATTTGAGGATAAGTCAGAATTTAAAGAGAGAGGACAGGGACTTGCAGAAAAGATTAGACAAGAGTAGGTAGAAAAAAGAACATGTTTATGAATATGAAAAAGTTCAGGACAAGATTTAAAGATTATAGGTAAGGGGGAGCAAAGAATAAGAGTAGAAGAGAGGAACACCGTTTTATCAACAAAGAGAAGATAAGCCTGGTTTTGGACACTTCAGGGGGAATCCAAAAAAATATCATTTTAATAAAAATGCTAATTATAATGATACAGAGAAAATGGAACCCCTCAAAGGAGCCCAAAATCTAGATTAGAAACAGTTGAGACCAAGGGGACTGTAGTTACTAAAAAGATTTTAATAGAAGGAGAGAAGATTGCTAGCATACCACACCACGGGAAAGTATTAAAGGACGAAAGATCAGAGGTAGCATATCCTTGGATCTTTCGTCAGGTGAAGGTTACTTTGGTTGTAAGGTTTTTTTTTTAGGGAAATCCAAGTCTTCCTAAGTATGGGAGACAAGGAAACCGATCAATCTCCTAAGGGAAACAGACCACCCAAAAAACAAGTTTTAAAAGAACAAAAGCCACAAAGTAAAGCAAGGTGTGAAGGAAAATAAGGGAAAAATAAAAAAAATGTTCAATAAATAATACTTTAATTTGGAGGTTAAAGTTGTCCCTTACAGAGGCCACAAAATTAAGTAATTATGAAGGGTTTAAGCTTTGCCTCCAACATCAGGTCCAAACAGTTTTAATTTGTATTTAGATGCAAATAGCAGGGAATGAAACACAAAAAGCGCACCGAGGGTCAAGATTTTAAACATGTTAGTAGTAGTAACAATAAAATCACATATAGGGGTAAGTACATCCAGTAAGTAATTAAGGTGCAGAGGAAAACAGCAGACCACCAATCCCACCCTAAGAGAACCAATCCCGTGGACTAATACATATGAGGTCTAGGACATTGCCCAGAATACGGAATGCTGATTTTTATCCAGATATGAATCAGTACAGGCAAACAATACCAGCGTGGGATCCAAATCACCCACCAGAGACAAAACAAAAAATATCAAGAAAAAAGAGAGAATTCAGAAGGGGAACAAGGGGGAGAGGAGGAAATTATTACAAACCCCTGCAAAAAACCACCCACCGACAAAATCACACTGATTAAAACGGTATTTTTATTTATCATTCATTACTGTAGATGATACACATAATGATGCTGTTAAGTAAAGGTTTATCATTTGCTCCACATGTGAAGCTAGGAATTTTGATCTGTATGTGGATCTTCAAAAATTCACTCGAAACACTCACAGTTGGTAGACATTTTTCGAAATGCTCCATACAGTGTTGATAGCAGCATCTCTCGACATATGTTCAAATATTGAGGGTTTACCATAGAAGAACAAGCTGCGTTGGTTGACCCACCAATTTAGCAGATGAGGGATATAGGATGCTCACTTTAAATGTCACAGTGAACATACGAATTATAAAACCGCGATCAGTTTTTCTCCATCACTCTCGTGGTCATTATATAGAAACTTTAACAAACTAGTAGAGAAGATTTTAAAGAAGGGAAGAAGGAGGTAGAACTGTGCAAAATTGAACATGGGAAACATAAATACACCAGAATCTAACACACACAGAAAAATTAGTATTACAAGAATTAAAAAACAATCAAGATTGTTCATACGTGCAGGAGATAACGGGGGGCCATTGTCTCAATCAAAACAGGAACTGATCACTGTAGGGACGGCACTACGGTACTATCTGATACCATTTCCTATCGGAAACTATCCAAAGGATCCCACCAAAACAATATCAGGAAGATCTTAACATTACTACTTGGAAGGGTTACGACAATCTGGTGTTGTGTTTAGTAAGCAGAATATGATTACCTATTTTGCGCTGCTGCTCCACACCATCCATATCTGTATCACTACCCCAAGTTCACCAAATCCCTAATGTCCCTCTGGGCGACCCATTATTTTTGGTATCAAATCTCTCACAGCTAAACTTCCCAATATGTAGACAACTTTTTTACAACCATTGTGCCAACACTACCTTTCACACTTATTAGACACTACTTCGGTTCTTTACTTACTTCACGATTTTCCTGGGGTGAAACACTATTTACTAGCCACTTTAGATTTACAGGCACTTTAAACATCCAATACATCAAAAAGGTGGATTAGAAGCCATAGATTTCTATCTAGAACTTCATACGACACATTCCCACCTAGAAGCGTTCACTTTATTCACGATTCCATCGAGTTATTTTTGAACACAATTATTTTCTATTTCAGCACGACTACTATGTACAACACTGTGGTACTGATTCTCTAGGGACCCGCCTTTGCCACCTTTCCTTGCCAATCTTTATATGGGATGGTGGGAGTGGAGTCGATGCATATATGGGGTATCACTGTATCTCCTCCTCAGTTAAAAACTCTGGAGGAGATACATTGACATTGTGATATACTTAGTTGCATGGGATTGGCGATGAGACGTCATTTTAAAAACTGTGTTGATAGGATTAAAACAATAATTTTAAATCTCACCTTCACTAGCAATGTCCAGAAGGACAATACTACCTTCTTGGACTTATCAATCTCATCCAGGGAGACTCTCTTCTAACACAAAACTTACTTTAAAGACAACTAATGTAAATTCCTATTTGCATCCCAAAACGCGGACATCAAAAGAAGTGCATTGACAATATTCCGTATAGCCAATTTCTCCCATCAGGAGGAATTGTGCAAACCGGTGATAGCTATATGGAACAGTCACAAATACTGATTAAACGCTTTAGACACAAGGGCTATCAGGGAGGAATTAATATCTGAATTCTACTTAAAGGATTGAATAATTAAATAGGGATTCATTACTACTAAAAAAGAGTAAACAAGACATGCCAAAACTTTAGGATGTAAAAAACAGTGATTAGAAGTCGATAACATTCACAACACTCGACTCCCCGTCAACCATAAAAAAGACAAAACAAAGAGACACCATATTTTGTGACACAATTTAATTCTTCCCATAATTCCATAAAAAATATTTGGACCACATTGGCACATTTTACTCATGGATCCAATTTAAATAAATATTCTTGCTCCAAAACACCCGTTGTTTTTAAAAAAAGCACAGACTTTAAAAACCATCCTTGCACCCCATGTCTATTAAAGGGAACAGACAAAGAACCCAAGAAAGACTATCTAAGGGACCAACTGGGAGTCGAGGGAAATCATAAATGCGCTAGGTTGCAAGATTTGCCCAAAAAATGCTAACTTGTAAGACCTTTAATAACCACATTACAGGGACCCAATTTCCAATTTAGAGTTTTATGATTGTTGTCCACGTATGTGGTGTACATACTGCAGGTGCAGCTGCGGACTGCAGTACGTGGGCCAGGACAAAGCGAAATTTGAAAAATATGTATATGGCCGCACTTACGACAACACATAACTATATCCTAAAGCTAGAAGGGACCTCCACACACTCGTAACTATTTTTGACTCATTTTAAAGAAGTACACAAACTGTACGTTACAGTGGGGTGGTGTACAATATTATGGTATTGAGCTAATAAAAGAGCAACGTGGAGGGCAGGGTGTAAATTGCACACGTGAGAATTTTGGTTACCTCAGCAATCGATGCAATGATATTGACTTACACCTTAGCAATACGAATCGATTGACATGCGGGATGCGATCTACCGCTCCGCGTAATAGCGCCACGCTTTCCAAGACCGCCATTGCCATTCCCTTCCGCGCCCAGGTCTCTCTGCCACACTCTGTCCGCATACCGGTCCGCTGACCTTATTTGAATCACCCAGGTTTTGAACTGGAGCGTGGAAGCGAGCGCGCATGTACTGTGACTACACATCCACGCGGCGACGTCCCGGACCATGAGCCGGCGGCTGACTCATATAACGCTGCGCTGAAGGTTAGGAATAAGGAAGAGGCGTTTTGTCACACACGCACCCTCCATTAGTGCAAAAAATTTACCCTTCCCCACAAACCGGCTTGATCCTCTGTTCACGACCCCGTTCATTTATGTAAGATACTCCAGGTGTCGAACTCGGCAGCGCGACCATAGGACTTGACTCACGTCACGTTCTTACGCTCCCGCGCTACAAAAACCAAACACCAGACGCACAGAGGAGTTACTCGAATGATAAAGGGCGTTGCGTTAGAAGGAGGGAGGGTTGCCAGAAGAAAATGAAGGGGGACTGTATGATTAGCGAGCCATGGTAGTGGGAAGTTCGGAATCGAGAGGAGACGACAAAATAAAGCAAAAAGAAGAAAAAAAAGGAGGGGAGAAGGTCCTCCTTTTCTCCCTTATTTATCCTCTCCTTCTTACCCATTCTTTCTTCACTTAACTTCTTATCTTTCCCTCCCCCTTCGACTCTTTTACCTCCCATAGTTTGTCTCAACCACTTTCCAGCCTGTGTTTACCCCACTTTGTCGTTTCCCTTTCCCCCCTTTTATCTTCTTCATATTCCTTCCTTCTCCCCTTCTCATCATGCTGTTCTATTCTACCATTGTAGACCTTTCACCCCTGTCCCTTCCTTCTATCCCCCTTTTACAATGGGTTCGATGTATTTATTGCTTATGTACCATTGTGATCAAGTGTGATTGTAATACCCCTTTACGATGATCAAAACTATGGTTATTACCATACAATGGGTGGACCCTTTACAGTGTTTTTATTGTAATTATTAATATAGTTGCTTAATGAAATTTATTTTGTTTTTATAGTATAAGTTTCAGTGCATACGTTTGCATTCATAATAACTTTTAAGCCTCGTCAGTACATTGCATTCCATTATGCATGTACTCCTATTGCGCTAATTCACAAACCCTATCGGGAACCCATATTACTGTTACCGTACCACGTAGGTGTCCAAAATCATGCCTGATGAAGCACAAGCACTGCTGTGAAACGCGTTTGCGAAAGCCCCTCGGTGCAGTTTAGAAGTCAGCCCACTGGTGTACCTACCCACCAGCGTCCCCAGCAACAACCAGAGACTCTCGGACACGCCAGAGTGAGTTTCTGTGGGGAACCGGCCGTTGAGGCGGTGGGCTACTATCATGGGTCCTGCAAGAAGCCGCAACCGGAAGTAGAAGAACCAACTTGGTGCCGAGCCAGGAGCCCCAGCGCGCAGGGTCTACTCGTAAGCCTCTGACACCATTGCTTTATCGCCCAAGGACACGCACCAGGACTGTTTCCTCTGCACCTTATTACTGGAATTGGTTACCTTACCGTAATGAAGTTTTAATGTTAATACTAATAACTGTTTAAATTAAATCTGACCCTCGGGATGCACTTTTGTGTTTCATTCCATGACTGTGCCCGCGTTTGGCAGCCATTCCTGACGACGGGGACCTGTGAGGAGGGGGCCTGTCACATCAATCAGCGCAAGAGGGAAGAGTTGATCCCCACGAGATCTGTTGGAAGCAAGAGCGCGGTTTGACTTCTCATCTTAAGATGACAAATAGGGGTTTGCTGAGAAAACTCACAGTTAAGAAGATCTTTCTGAGTAAAAACTCGAATCAAAGGTGTAAAGGAGATAGAGATCTATTCCGCTCGGGAAACAACAGGATAGGTTATTGATGAGGAAGAACAACAATTTTACACATCCAATCTAATAGTCCAAGTCCGCCTTTTACCCATCATTTTGCAAACGGATAACAATTTGGAATGTTTTTAACACAATGTTACGAATTATTGGAAGATCTTATCAAAAACAAAAACTTACCTTCAAACATACATTTACAAAACAATAGAAAGAGAGAGAACAAAGAGATTGATAAATAATTCTCTCATCTCTCATCAAACAAGATGATAAGGGAGGTTGGCAGTAGTTGTGATGGACAGATGGAATTATTTGAAACGCAATCAAAGGCTTCTTAATGATGAAACTTAAAAATATCAGAAAGTAAGAAGAAAGAAGATCCTCCCCTGATACACAGATGAGTTGAAAGATACGATTAGAAAATGTAAGATATTGGGGATTTAATTGTATTGAATATGTTTTTTTTTAAGAAAAATAAAGCCCAGGGATACCCATTTGTTACTTGTGTACCAAAAAGTGCATAAAAGCCATAGAGAACCCACCAGGAGCCCAGAGCCCAGAATAGCAGGGATTGACTCTTTAATACCTCAATCTGTCCCTGCATACTATTGACTATTATTCTGCTAGTATCAGTGTTAAGGGACTGATCCATATGTGAAGGATACCCAGCCATTACAATATACTGAATGATTTGGATTGGAAGAAAAAAGAGTAGGGATTATATTGGCTGTGATAGATGTGACATCTTGATACAGTCAATAGAACACAAAAAAACGATTGGAATCCGTTAGGAGACCCATCCTATTGAAAGATGCCAGTAAGGCATATGTTAACATATGTATGGATTTACGACCTGCTGACCAACCCAATCCTCAAATGGCCCTGTACGGGTCTAAACATACCCCATTAACATGGAGGTTCTGAGTGGCGGTGCACTGTTGGAACGAAACTGAGTCTCCGTGTGTTGTGTGGGGATTGACCAACTCAGACAGGCAGCTGAGGTTGTTTTGCGAGTGCCTCCCTATATCCAGTGCAGCGCCTTCCACCTCATCAGGACTCCCTGGTCCTGTGTGGGATGATTTGATGAGGAACTCTTCTTGGGGCGGTCTTCCCTGCTGAGTAACTCAGACTACACAAGTGAAGTGTCTTTATGCAAGGTCAGTCTTTATTGATGGTGAGTATCGGGCTAGCTGCCCCTGCAAGTAAGGTACTACGCCGCACATCTTGGCAGGCGAGTCCCTGCAAAGGTACACCCCCCCCCCCCCCCCCCCCCCCCCCTACCCTCCAATGGAGCGGGATACCTCCTCCCCTCAGCGGGATCACCCCTGTGCCAGGTGGCCCTGGAAACCAGTATGGCGTTTAGCACGCTTGATGGCTGATTGATTTAGGACTGGGGCCACTAGTTACCACTGGCGAAACAATTTACTTGCAGTGTGGCCAGTACTCGCTAAGCTCGGGAGATTTCCACGGCTTGCAAGTGAGCCCTCGGCGTGGCCGCCGTCTCCGATGGGAGCCCTGGTGTCCGCGAGTGGGGTGACGGCGGCATGGGTCGGTTCGCGGGGGACCCGGCTGGACCCGGAGAGGAGAGGGGGGAAGCCGCGAGGCGGGCCCTATCCTCCGATCGCTTCCGGGCGCGGCCGGCACCCTCCCGGCGCGGAGCCAGGTCAACTGACTGCCGGCGAGAGAAAGGGCACATGCTCGATATATATAAAACTCGGGGCCGCAGCAGTACGCACTGTAGTGATGCCTCATCCCCAGGTCTCAACGCACAGGACATGCTCCTAACTCCAACACAATAAACTTTTGGGCAGTGTCTGTGCCTTATATCTCTAAGGGGGCAGGCACATTTTGATGCACTAACGTGTGGACTCAGACCGTATGTGCTCCTCCCATCCAACAAACATAGTGCACCTCACCAGGGATTGTGAGGCAAACCTCCATGATTACTGCGGGCATCCCTGTTACTACCAGGCCTACATGCCAGAGGATAGGGATAATGCCAGACCATTTACAGTATGGGTGCTATATCTCCCCCTGGGAAATCCCAACGTACCGGATGGGACCAAATCTAGGTAACACGTCTTAGGGAAACATCGATAAATGGAACACAATAATTAGGTTACAAACAGTTTGCATTATCAGTTAAGAGTATGCACCAAGCAGCCTGACCAGCCAGGCACTTAACTCGTGCAACAGCGTCCTGTACACTCCTAAAATAGTGACGTGGGTCGGGCTTTTATACTCCCGACCACCATATCAGGACCATGGTGTTTTTGTATCACGCGGTTCAGCCCATTTTGTGTCTGTAATGACCATTGTGTATTATGAGTGCTTCCGCCTATATACCACAACTACGCCCATGAGTCTGTCGCAATTCTTCCAGCGGACTTGTGCCCATAGTAATGGTGCACAACCCTTGTATCACCATATAGTGTTCGATCGTCTCCCTACGCCACCTGTTCCCTAGTTGTCTGCAATCTCCTATGACAAGGGGTTCAGGAAACTAAGGGATATTCCAGGACGTGGGATTATTTGTACTTGGTGATAATGGCACCTCTACGCCACCTACTGGACACGGTTCACATTAGCATGCCGCCCCTTACGTGGTAACACCCACGATAGGGGCTCATTCCGGTTTCTTACCGGATACCGTTAATCTACTGCGGACCATGGGCTCTATGTGTATTAGTGGCAGATCGTAAGGTACCAACAGCTCTTGGCATTTCCCTTCTTCCGCTCTCTGCAGTTTAAACTCCCCACGAGCCCACACCGTAGTCGACCCAAATCCACCTTCTCTAGTAGGAAACCTGAGTATGGGCCAAACCCCCACAAACGTACACTTCGAATAAGGGGTGCCCACCACCGCGAGGTACCCAAACTCTTACTGGGGCGAGATGTATCGAATCCCCTTCCTCTTGCTCAACCAGGAGGACACCCCAGACATGTCAAGTAGATCGGGGAGTTAGGCCGCCCCCACCCGCTGGGCCTACTATCGCTAAAGTAGCTCACTAACACATAGCGCAATAGCTGGGTGAGATTGACACTCCCGCCGAATATTTAACCTCCACCCACCGACCCGTCATCGGATGTGAAACTCCCAGCTGCCCAGTAGTTTTCGAGTGACCGGGAACCTCCGGAACTCTTCCCAAAACTGGACGAGGATCCCCGGGAAAACGTGAGACCCGGGGATGATGGAGGGATTTAGCTAGGGGCGTGGGGTGGGCATAAGGGCGCAGTGGGTATCTGGGGGTTCCGACCAAGTCTCCTACTGCAGTACCAGAGTCTACCGCAAGGGCTCTCACTGGTAGGGTGTCTCACACGACTCTCCTTTCTCGAGCCTGACCAACTCTTAATTAGACGACGGGGATGGGAAAGCACTGCCGATCCGGACTGATGCGTAGTTCGCTCATCTGGTGTTTCTATCCACGGAGCCCGCCGGAAAGTGACGTCTCTACGGGCTGCGACGCTCACGCCATCTTGGGATGGGACCCAAGCGGGATCTATCACTTCAAACGACACCTCCGGCAGCATCCGCTGGTTTCGATCGCACCGGCCGGGTAATCAGTCCTAGCGATGATTACGGCTTTCCCTACAGCCAGACGTAGCCATCGGAGCGCTGAAGAACAAGGGCCTTCTTTACCACTCCGGCTGTGTTGGTGGGATCGACCATCACCACTGGAGCTGCGGTCCCCGGAACCAGGGACTCGTCTCCGGTCTTCGTAGGCACCGGTGACACCCGCTTCTTTTCGCCGACAGCCTCCGGGGTAAAGTGGCCTCTTTCTCCCATGTCCGCACTGGAGGTTGTGTTTTGCCGAAATCACAGCATCGAACGATTGCAATGGTTGGTACTCCAGAGGAATCCCACTTCCACCTTGCTTGGGGGCACACGGTGGGGTTGGACGCCCCGCTTATTTCTCGGCCAGCACACTGCCGATCGTTTCTTTCTCCTCGGGATCGGACTTGGCAACCGGACACCCGAGTCCCATTCTTGGTCCGCAGCTTCCCTCCAGAGCGTGCGCGGTGCTCGGCATGACAGCATAGCCGCACTCCCACTGAACCTTCGATGGCCTGAATGGGGTATGAACGTATGGCATAGGCCTACAAGTATTGAAGCAGCACGGTCGGGGCAGCGTCCGCTGGCTTGTACCCACTGTACACCGGGTAGTTGCACTGTAAACCCATAAGGACACACCACAGTCCAAGGTACCGACCACCTGGAAAACACCAGGAAGACTCCTGGTGTCCGAATAGGGTTGGGGTGGGTGGATACATAGTATTCCTTCATGCTTTACAGGCATAGTCACGAGTAGGAGGTACTCGCGCCGTGGTTGTTCAGTGTACTGGCTACGCGTGACTGACATAGCAGGGGTTTTTGAGTTGGCCAACCATCCTTGACTAGCTCCACCCTCATTGACAAAAGTGGAAGCCACCCCCACTATTGGCGATTAGAGGCGGATCCCACAACTTTTAGGATTGTCCTGGATTAGTGCTGTTATTGGGTCACAGTCCTGGGGGGCGGTTCAGTTTTCGAGCCATCCACCCCCGAGCCACCCATTCCTTATTTGGCGCCATCACCCCGGCCAAATTTCTAGCCTCTTGTCTTTTCATCCACAGGCTCACTAATTACAGCGCCGGCCGGCGCACCAGTCCTCGCCAGCTGAATCCGTTCCCATGGGCATAATTGAAACCAACTCCTCCTGGTTGAGTTAGGGGGAGGTCCCACAAGTTGATCGGGTGGACCCAGCACTGGGGCTGAGTTAGTCATGTCCATGAGGGCGTAGGCCCCAGGTTGCGCGCCATAAACCCCGGCGGGCAGGGTTTTCCTGTTGGCGCCACTCCTGGCAACTTTTTGTAATCCAGAATCTGCAGATTTTCTTGCACTTGCTTCCACGCGGTATCCCAGGGAAGCGGGGAAGCGGCCATCTTTTCGGTTCGCGCTGTCCGTCTCTTGAGCGTGATGGTAGTCGTTTAAATGTTGTATGCGAAGGACAGGCAACTTCATCATTTCTACCACATATCACAGTAGGTCCTCCTCCATGTCCTCGGGGTAGACCCCTAGGTCCCAGACAGGACCAAAAACGGCGTGCCACAGCTTTGCGCCATCTACAAAAATGCTTGCCAAAGTCAATAGTTAGCTGCTAGTCAAGCAGAATGCACAGTATTACATGCGTATCCCTCATCTGCCTCCATCGCCATTTTGGACCGTCCGCCCCAACCACCACAGCGGGGGATCCTCCTTTTCTTGCGGTCGCCATTTCGTTGCGTATTTACGTGATAGTACATGTGAGCTCCTCTCGGTGGGGCAGCTCGCCACAACGGTACAATTAAAGAGGGGCCTTGACTTGCACCAACTTGTGTTGGTACTAATGAGGCTGGATGTGTTTGCACTACATAAGGCTAGGCTCACTCTTCTGTGTCTGACTGTATTTACTTACTCACAGGTCTGTTTGCCCTACCTCGGTAAGTGGTTGGAATGGGCTCAGAGTTACTTGGCTCTTCCATGCAGTACTGGGGCGTCTACTAATGTCGGCATAGCCTAGGCCAGACCCGGCCAGGAATCCCTAGACCTCTGGTTAACAGGCTCTATCCCCGTCAGGCATCCTACAACTAGCACTACCTCAAGGTGACTAGAACAGCTATAGCCCCTCTCCAAACCTCCAATCCTTTAAGCCCAATAGGTGTCCCTGCGAGCTGACAACTTCTCCATCAGCACCTGATACACTAGGATCAGTCCCAACGCAAGAACAAAATTGGCAGCAGACACTCTCCCGTTTTCCCTGTGGCTAGAAAAGCCGTATGTTGACAGGTCTACTCTTCAGCAGCCCTTCCAAATGTAAGGATTTTCTGACCTGGCACGACCCACCCAATCTCACATTTGCCTATGGTCTAACCAGTTCACCATTACACTGGTAGTGTCTGGTGGTGCACCTGTTGGCAACAGGACTCCTGAGTCTCCCGCATGATGTTTGTGTGGGGGATTGCCAACCCGACCGGAAGCTCAGGTAGTGTGTTGAGTCCTACTGATATCCAGTGCAGCGCCTCCACCTCATCGGATCCCTTGCGTCGCGTGGGGATGATTCTGATGAGGAACTCCTCGTGGTGGGGTCTTCCCTGCTGAGTAACTCCAGACTCACACAGTGACGTGTCTTTATGCAGTGCAATGCGGTCATTCTTAATTGAGTGGTGATAGGGGCTAGCTGCCCTCGCAGTAAGCTTACTAGCCCGGCACAATCTTGGCAGGCGATCCCTTTCCAAAGTACCACCTCACACAATGGAGCGGGGATCCACTCTCCCTCAGGGAGATCACCACTGTGCCAGGCCCTGGACCAGTATGGCGTTTCGTTGGACACGCTTGATGATGATTGATTAGAATGGGGACACGTAGTTACGAACTAGTAGCCTCTTTCCAAGGTCTCAAACGCAGACCTGCTATAACTCCAAACACACTGGAACTTTGAGCAGTGCTGTGCCTTATATCTTCAGGGGCAGGCCACATATCTTGATGTCAATAACGGTGGATCAGAGTGTAAGCCTCCCTCACATCCAACATATGGCACCATAACCAGGGTGTGAGGGCAAACCCTAAATGATTGACTGTGGCATCCATGTTACCCTTAACAGGCCTTACTGCCAGCAGGAGGGCAAAGCTACCATGTTCATCAGGCACAAAGACATTTTAAGTGAGTGTCTGAATGAAAGTTTCTGGCACAAAAAGATTTTTGGTGTGAAGATACATTTTTCCTTAGAGATTGTAGTACAGCCATGGGGGTCCAGAGTTCTTGCACCGAGCTACGCCAATCTCTTTAGGGAGATTGGGAAGGAAAGATTAATACTGTGTCTGAAGTGGGGCCCAGTGCAGACTGGTCTCTGGCGAGGAGGGATATTGACGATATTATTTTAGTGTGAAAGGGGGGGGGGATTAAGATAGCCTTACTAGGTTCTATAGACGATTAGATTGACAATGACTAAGAAATCATGCCGTTTACGTCAAAAATGCAGTGATATAGAGGTGGCGCTATTTAGCCTGACTATGTTATGAGAATGACCAATGAAAAACTAGGTCGTTCTTTACAAACCTGTGGATACCAATACTAAATTCTGAGAGACCAGCTTGCCACCAGCCTAAATGGATGGAAATTTACACTAAGGGCAGTTTTGAGGATAAAAGGAACTGTTTGACGAAGGGGAGTATTCTCTAGTCAAGTAGTAGACATTTTTTAAAGAGAAAAGGTTTTAGAGAAAACATTAGTGAGAACAGAAAACCTCCTTGAAGCCTCCATTGAAAAAACAAATAGATTAGAAAAAAGGACCCCTGAGTAAAGTTAAAGAAAAAGCACCTTTTTGAGACAATGAAAAAGACTTTCGCTTTCCATTCCTGATGAATTAACATGGATGCAAAGAAAATTTAAAGATATTATTAAAACCCAGTAGCACTTATTGTTTGAGAGTCCCCTATGAGGGAATGAGATATTCTAAACGTTACCAGAGTAAAAAAAAATAAAAAAAAATGCAATTCTGAAGAATAGGTTGCTCCAAGTTTAATAAGAAATGAAGCAGAATGGTTGATGAAAGTAATGATGAGAGCAAATTTTTGTGAAGCATGTATGTAAAGCGAAAATGTACTTAAAGTGAAGCACTACCTTTTCCCACTTATTGATGCATGTATAGGAACTGCAATCGTCATATACGTGCATAACTGATGTAAATAACGCATTTGTAACAGGCTCTATAGTCTCCCCACTTGCGCACAGCTTCGGTACAGGTAGGGAGCCGGTATTGCTGTTCAGGGCGTGTATTGCGATTCAGGACGTGCTGAGCAGGCGCATGTTCGTGAGCTGACGTTGTGGCCTATTGGGCTATTGTACTACTCGCGGATTGTACTTAAAGTGAGGGTACTTAAAGGGCGGTAGTGCTGGTTTTACACCTTTCTTGCACCAGCAATTTATAATGGGAAGCCCGTTTTATTTAATCTCTTCTTCGCCGGAGTAGTTTAGTGGCAGTGCGGCTGACATTCTCTTTCTCCTAAGGACGTGCGCTTGGACAAGTCATTATAGATTTAAGATGATCGTCTTATATCTGATGGTCCTGTGCGCGAACCAAGCCGCCATTCATATTGTCCTTTAGGAATAGTGATGGACCCAGCGCTACACAATATCTTGCCCGCGTTTAGGGATCGTCCGGACCTTGGTCCATAGGGCCGATTGTGCCCATTGTCCATTTCTAGGAAGTAGTCCGTGCAGGTTAGGCTGGGGACATACATGATGAAAGAGGTAAGAAGATAGGGTTGATTGGGTGGGAGAACAGATTCGCTGGATTCCCACGGATTATGACGTTTTGTCGTCATCTCGGTTCTCCTGATCTCCATTTGATCCCATGGGGTGCTGACATTTAGATCCAGCCAGGTATATTGCATTGCGGCGTCTCTTCGGCCTGGTGATGCGCGCGGCATTTGTCTCTAGCAACCGCGGTGCGTTCGTGTGAGGCCTAATATCTCCTGTCTCAATTCAGAGACGCAGATTTCAGGTCACGCTTTTACTTTTATTTAATGAAAGTATGGAGTTTATTCAGCATGATGGTGATCAAACGCCTCGATCAATAGTCCCGGTTAAGGGCTTAAACCCGTTGGGCATGGGACGGTGGTGTTCTGTTGCAGTCGCGCTCCATTGCTGGCTGCGTGGTTCCCGCGGTGAGGTGTGGCAGGCACATCTTGAATTTTGTTGCGGAGCCTTCGAGCTCCGTCTGAACGGAGGGAAAAGAACGGCCTGGGGACGTAATCCTTGGCCCGTTTGGGCTTTTTGTTTGCCCTGCCAATGTCTACTAGTTGGTGGGTTTCACGAGGGTTTTATCCCAGTCTCTGTTCAATTTTTTGGGGGGGGAAAGCGGGAAAAGGGCCTTCTTTGGTAGTGTTTTTGTCTTGGGATCTGGGGAGCTCCTCTGGCTACCCCGGACCGTTCTCATACGGCGTCTGGACACGCCCCACCGACTGGTATTTCATCTTGATATTTGTGCCAGGACTTTATTGTATGTTAAAACACTGTAGAGTGATAACCAGGGTGAGCGCTATCAGATTCACTTGCAAGATCAATCCCAACGCAACAAAGCAAAAGAACAAGTTTGCCCTGGTGCCAATGACCATAGCCATTTACTTGTGTGTATTTACAATACGTCTCATCATCACCCTTAGCATGTGCTACACTTAACATTACATTAGGGAGTCCCTTGTATGTTTATACGGTGCATAATCATCAGATATTATCTGGATTTACAGCGGTTAACCATTTGGTTTTAGATACATAAGAAAAGTCTTATTTGTAATTAATAAAGTATGATTTTATATTTCTTTTCGCAGTTTGTACAACCTATCCATACTCTGTATTATTGCCTCTGTTGTGCGCCGCTGATAGGGATTTTTTATCGTGAGTCGGTGCCCTCTCGCCACCACCACTGGTCTCTCGATCAGTTGTATCCCTTTTCAAAAAACTTAGTGTGTCCACTTTACGTAACCGCTGCAGCAGTTGCAGCATGATGGTCACAGCGTTTTTTTCGTCCCCGCCTCTTTTTTCACTTCGCTGTAAGCATATTTATAGACACAAACTCCAGATCACTTTTGTATCTGAGAAGGCCCGCAAGAGACAGAAGAGAAACATCGATCAACTACCATAGATCGTCGATACTTTTTCTAAGATGACACGAGATTACCAACGTGTATGTATTTTGACCCGACGGTGGGATCCACTTCATTGCGAGACCCACTTCTGCTGAGACACAGGTGGCAGTATATATGGTTAATCTTTGAGGTCGTACCAGGTTCTTTGATATATCTCTGATTATACACCCTCCCGCTAATTGGACCAATAATAGGTTTGCAAGCCCATTTTATAAGTTGTACATTTTGCTAAAATGACTTTGGAGAAATTGGTCAGTGTTAATAACTGTAGAACAGTTCAAAGAAGAAACAACATAAAAGGAATGGGAAATTCTCCAATTATCTGGAATGATAAAAACACAAGAGTGTGAAGAGACAAGTGAGTGCATCGCAACAAAAAGAGCAGAAGGGGAGATAGGGGCGTCAACAGACATATGTCTTAAGTACTATCCGAAGACATTAAGTTGATGAAGCATGGCTGTTAGTCTGGAATTGCGACCCGGCCTTGGCTTCTTGGCTCGAAAAGAAACCATATGCTCGCCCCAACTCCCTCCAGGTGGCAATGTGGACCCGAGTAACAGCGGGACCAGACCACAGAGGTTGACCTCAGGGCAATGAGATTGCCCACGTGGAACGTATATGGCTAAAAAGCAAAGGGAAGTATGGTCGTTAGCATTCCCCCTCCAAGAATTAACACCACTCTTCGGGAACCCTAAACTTCCCACCAGGTTGTTCCCGAGAAATTTGACGACCCAATCCAGGGTCCACAATATTAAGTGGTTGCGATCTGCTGCAGAGCGAGGAGATCTCAACCTACCAAGAGCTAAAAGACAGTACATCCGATTCAGTCTTCACCTATTTAAATTACTGGCAAGTTTGCCACTGTTCTGCTATGCATTGATCCACCCAACCGCCCAACATTCCCCCGACTTACCAGATTTTTTTGAATCCCTTTGCACTAAAAAACACATACAAAGAGGTCTGATATCGTGGATCTATAAAGTTAGACTATACTCGCAACAGACATAACAAATGTCAGAAACTCACTCAATAGATCAGAAAGGCCAGGGGACAAGAAAACCTCACGTCAAAATAAGGAATCTATAAGATGTATCAGTAAAGCGGGCGAGAATACCCGGACAGTGGCGTGGTGCGAGACGATGGGAAAGGAAGCCAACATTGAGTCCGAAAAAGTCGACTTTGATCCAAGAATATGGGAGCCTCTTTTTCTCACCTCCCATCCGTCCTCTGCCATATCCAGACCATTAAATGAGTCGCCCCAAGAACTTTCTGGTGATGCCTCTCAAAACATCCTATGTACACATAAAAGGACTTTGTATTGTCTGCGCTCCTGTTACTCTTCAAGCCTGAGCCATATCTCACTGCCTTCTCTCAGTGCGTTTAACCCTGGCTCTGCCTCTCCTGGGTCGTTTTTATTTTTTCAGGCCTTTTCTGCATTGACCTAGGGGAGTGGGTACAGGGCCCACTTTTGAGGTTGGTTGTCTGCGATCAAAGGCTTCTCCTGGACGATAGTCCGATCATATTGGCTTTGGCTCATCTCTTCCGCGATCTGGGCTAACCATTGGAGGATGTCACCTCGACAATGTCCGGCTCATTATGGCCATACTAACGGCAGCAAGGGGCTTATAGCAGCCGCTGGAAACAAACTAAGGCCCCCTCCAGAACCACAGTAATCAAGAGAGGATAGAGAGAAACGAGGGTGGGTGAGAACAATGGAGAGAAAACTTAGAAGCATGCCTAAAAAGAAAGATGCCGCTGACGAAGGAGAATACCTGGGACCTTGGACGGGGGGAGATAAACCTCGAGAAGGCCAAATAGAGGGAACCCTGGTTCAGACAAACCCGCCTCGAACCAAAGACGAAGAGGTCAAGGTGGCCTCGTGTCCCCCTCCCAAAATACCCCCCCCCTTCAACCCCCGCCCCACCCCCCCTTCCCTTTGTTAGTCGAACCCCCCCCCTCGCCCCCTTCTCTCTCTCTATCCTTCCCTCGTCCTTTCTTTTTAACTCTTTCCATCTCAGGAAAATGGAAAAAGATATTGGTCGCGATGTATCAAAAATATGACAACTGTCATGGGTTCATGACGACATTGTATGTACAAAAATGTGTGACATGACCAATAAAAGAAATGTTACAAAAAAAAAAGGAAATGGGAAATGTGCCAAAGAACATGTCAAAGTACATGGGGAAAAGTGAAACGTTTTCTTAACATGTCTCCTCCAAGGAGAAAATGTCACGCCGGTGAACACACTGAACGCTTCTGATTCCCTTGGCTCCTGTGTTAAATCTCTGGAATTGTATTTATTGTTTTTGTCGATTTATTAGATAAGTCATTATTAAAATGCTAAGTGCTAATGTCTTAAAGCTCTGACATTCTTTCTTTTCGACCAACTGCTAATTCTAAACAATTCAAATAATTAATATTAGAAAAAATATAACTAAAAAAATATACAAAACTTGGAAATATGTCATTTTATATGCATTCAAGTTTTAAACCAGCGAAATAAATGCAAAAACAGCTTTTGTACGGAAGATACGGTAAAGTAGACGTTACCTTCTGCTTTTCCCCTCAACGTGCTTGCCGAATAGAGCTAATTGAAAAATCCTTCGGGCTGCCTAACCGGGCCGACCAGGACACAAAAGATCAATCACAAAAATGCAGTGTACCATAAATAAATATTACATTCAAATTAAAAATACGGCAGGGAATGGCAATCATCTATTGCTGCAATCTTTAGGTGATCAAAATACGGGCAGTAAAAGAACAGAACAGAAAGTAAAAAGGCACACACATGCCCTTATTATCAATAATGTGCAGTTGCACAAGCCAGGAAATCACATCTCAGGCTTTCACAGACAGCACAACTGCCACCATTGGAATTATTAATAAAATGTTACAAGGACGAATGCTGCATTTATGCAATGGCACTGTTAGATCACATCTAAGGGATTCAATTTTCTGTTTTTAGGGCTATGCGCAATGGAATTCGATCCTCAGCCCCCTAAATCTTTAATCAAACTGTAAAACCCCCGCAGAGCAAAGGTACAAAAATGCCAGAAGCGTACTGTACAAACATTTACAGACCAGGTATGAAGAATCTACCTCCCTTGTCACCAAACTCACAAGAAGAGAAGACTTGAAAACCATTTAGTAAGTTACACAGGGTTAAGAGGAGGAAAATAACGAGTGTATAGTCCTGACTGTCGATAATGTCTTCCTCTTCTGATGTTTCTACCTCGTCCTTTCCCTGTAAAACATTTTTCTTTTGTGCAGGAATCGGGGGCCTGCATATATCCTGGAGCCAAAGTGGTTTAGTCATTTCAGAGCTACTTTTTGAAGAACCAGGGGCTACAAACAGATGAAAGAGTAACCCCAAGCATGGGTACTCCAGCACTGAATGGGTTAATTACTTTCACATGACAGTGTTGGATTCGGATGCAATGGAACAAATGTCTGCTGTCTGATTAATAAATAACCATTACATAACACAGTGAATCGACCCTGCATCCCAGTGCACAGTATAGCGCACAATAGCTGGCTACAGTTATATGCAATGGACTACCCCACAATAAACGGTTGCCAAGACCCATAAGACATAAGGCCTTCTGCCACCCATTAAAACATTTCTTGTTCCCTCATATGAGTCACAAAGGATTGTGGCCTAGTACACCTTCTAAGATGATGATAGAAATTAAGACAACAACACAACCACATCTACATTGTTACCAATTAAATAACCTAAGCAATCACTATTGTAAACTTGTAGTATTGGTATCAGTATAGGATCTTTAGAAATAAAACCGCAAGTATGGTACACAATAGATAGGGGTATACAGATGGTTGTGCAATATAAAGAAAACAATTACATAAATAAAAATAGAATTCTGTGCATTGATGGAAACAATAGAAGTTGTTAATAGCAGTCATAGAAATAAAATAGAAAGGATAGAGCAAATAATAAACAGTAAAAGTAATTTTTGAGTGTAACTCATATGATAAAATTTATGAATCGGCAAAGAAATGCCTCCAGTGGGTAGGATATAGAATATGACAGTTCTCATGAAATTAAACAATAGATATCTTTTGTTTATTTATAGTGCTGCTAACTTATTGACAGTTTTTCAAAAACTCAATCAAGTCTCCTGTGTGCTCCTCCTTCCTTCATTTTGTTGCTGCTAATAATAGTGCTTACGAGACATTTGCAGGCACAGGTCTCTGCCCGTGGAGCTTACAATCTATGTGTTTTGGCGCCTGAGGCACAAGGAGATAAGGTGACTTGCCCAAGGTCACAAGGAGCAACAACACTGGGAATTGAACCAGGTTCCCCTGTTCAAACTCTGCGCCACTCCTCTCCCTATAAAAAGTAATGCACTCACAGTTACCCTTATTGATAAGCTTGAAAAAGGAGAGGAGGGGTTCGTTACGTGGCTGCGCATTCTGGTGAGGCCTAGTTGGATTAGATTATGCGTTCAGTCCATGAGGGGCGAGCTAGTCTGACTCCGGCCGGGAGACACGGCAAGCTCCTACCCCATGAAGGGATAGTCTGGAACCCACTCCAAACACTAACATGAAGGTCTCACCTCTAAGGGGCTGAACTTCAAGCATAATTGAGGAACTTCGTCTGTAGCTCCAAAGAGGGAGGGTCCAGTATCTGTAACCCTTTTACCAAGCTGAAGCCCCTATGTCTGGGCGTGGCTGTCACCAAGAGGAAAGAACACAGAGGAATCCCCAACGGTCTGCCCTGTTTCCCCACACCATCGCGGGCAACTTCTCTCCTGTACGTCCGGTAACCAGCACTACAACTTAGCAGTTGCATAGCAATAATCTCCCAGACAGTGAGGGGAGGGGGGGGGGTCATGTGCTACACTTAGTTCAAAAATAGCAATGCAAACGGCTCGATTTCAAGCCTGAAAAAGCCTGCCCAACAGAGACTAAGTCCCGATGTGACGGCCAAGTCTCAGAAACGAACGTAGCAGTCGTGGCTGGAATTTCATGCCGATTTCAGTTCCAGCCGATTCTGGGGCAAAGTCCCCGTCAGGGTTAAAACTCTCCCATAGAGTCCCTGCACAGGAAAAGTATAGTTTGACCCAAGACCCCCCAGTAAGTGTGTATTTCTATCTGATTTTGTGTTTCACTGTGTAAGTGAATTATGCTGAAAAATTACAATTATTCTCTACAGTGTTTTGCTCAATGAGTGATCATGTGTAAAAAATGTGTAAAATCCTGGTCTCCCATGACACTGGGGTGTTTTTAATACGCTACAGATGTTGTGTCACTTGTGGTTGCAATGGGCCTTTTCGGTTTTTTTGTTTTTTAATATGTACTTGTTTTTTTTCTTTTTCTGGGTTGATCCTGCTCCTTGGATTTGGAGGAGATTTGATTGTTCTAGAGGGACTTTTGGAAACAAGTCCACTGGAGGTTTTTGAGCAATTTTCACCCAGTATGTTTCATTTCAAATACAATTGCTGTATTCCACTTTACTCACGTATATTGATTAGTGTGAGAGCGCTGTCCAATCTTTTGGTGTTGGTTTATTCTGTTCTACTTTTGGTGGCAGAACTCCCTATCATTTAATATTGGTGATAACCTCTTTTCAAATACAGTGAGGTGGAATTGCAAATATGTGGACTTTAACATAGCAATTGTGATAGAAGAAAATATAGAAATACGTGATGAGGATTTATTAAATAAAGAGTTTATAAAATTGGAGAAATTGCTAACTAGAGCTACGACGAAGAAAGAAATGGCTTGATGTGACTTTTTTGGACGAAATATTTAGAACGTGAAAGGATCCAAGAGGACTTAGACTTTAAAAAATCCTCATTCGATTTGAAGATGAGGATTTTGCTATAAAAAAAAGAAATGGTGTGAGGCATTAGATGTGGCTCTTGTAGTTAATGAAATTGATCATAGATCAGCAGAAGAAACAAACTAAACATTATAGATAAAGAAGTGGATGAGATTAAAGGAAAACTATTACCATTTGAGGATAAGTCAGAATTTAAAGAGAGAGGACAGGGACTTGCAGAAAAGATTAGACAAGAGTAGGTAGAAAAAAGAACATGTTTATGAATATGAAAAAGTTCAGGACAAGATTTAAAGATTATAGGTAAGGGGGAGCAAAGAATAAGAGTAGAAGAGAGGAACACCGTTTTATCAACAAAGAGAAGATAAGCCTGGTTTTGGACACTTCAGGGGGAATCCAAAAAAATATCATTTTAATAAAAATGCTAATTATAATGATACAGAGAAAATGGAACCCCTCAAAGGAGCCCAAAATCTAGATTAGAAACAGTTGAGACCAAGGGGACTGTAGTTACTAAAAAGATTTTAATAGAAGGAGAGAAGATTGCTAGCATACCACACCACGGGAAAGTATTAAAGGACGAAAGATCAGAGGTAGCATATCCTTGGATCTTTCGTCAGGTGAAGGTTACTTTGGTTGTAAGGTTTTTTTTTTAGGGAAATCCAAGTCTTCCTAAGTATGGGAGACAAGGAAACCGATCAATCTCCTAAGGGAAACAGACCACCCAAAAAACAAGTTTTAAAAGAACAAAAGCCACAAAGTAAAGCAAGGTGTGAAGGAAAATAAGGGAAAAATAAAAAAAATGTTCAATAAATAATACTTTAATTTGGAGGTTAAAGTTGTCCCTTACAGAGGCCACAAAATTAAGTAATTATGAAGGGTTTAAGCTTTGCCTCCAACATCAGGTCCAAACAGTTTTAATTTGTATTTAGATGCAAATAGCAGGGAATGAAACACAAAAAGCGCACCGAGGGTCAAGATTTTCAAACATGTTAGTAGTAGTAACAATAAAACTCACATATAGGGGTAAGTACATCCAGTAAGTAATTAAGGTGCAGAGGAAAACAGAGAGCACCAATCCCACCCTAAGAGAACCAATCCCGTGGACTAATACATATGAGGTGCTAGGACATTGCCCAGAATACATAATGCTGATTTTTATCCAGATTGAATCAAGTACAGGCAAACAATACCTGCGTGGGATCCAAACACCCACCAGAGACAAAACAAAAAATATCAAGAAAAAAGAGAGAATTCAGAAGGGGAACAAGGGGGAGAGGAGGAAATTATTACAAACCCCTGCAAAAAACCACCCACCGACAAAATCACACTGATTAAAACGGTATTTTTATTTATCATTCATTACTGTAGATGATACACTTAATGATGCTGTTAAGTAAAGGTTTATCATTTGCTCCACATGTGAAGCTAGGAATTTTGATCTGTATGTGGATCTTCAAAAATTCACTCGAAACACTCACATTGGTAGACATTTTTCGAAATGCTCCATACAGTGTTGATAGCAGCATCTCTCGACATATGTTCAAATATTGAGGGTTTACCATAGAAGAACAAGCTGCGTTGGTTGACCCACCAATTTAGCAGATGAGGGATATAGGGATGCTCACTTTAAATGTCACAGTGAACATACGAATTATAAAACCGCGATCAGTTTTTCTCCATCACTCTCGTGGTCATTATATAGAAACTTTAACAAACTAGTAGAGAAGATTTTAAAGAAGGGAAGAAGGAGGTAGAACTGTGCAAAATTGAACATGGGAAACATAAATACACCAGAATCTAACTCACACAGAAAAATTAGTATTACAAGAATTAAAAAACAATCAAGATTGTTCATACGTGCAGGAGATAACGGGGGGCCATTGTCTCAATCAAAACAGGAACTGATCACTGTAGGGACGGCACTACGGTACTATCTGATACCATTTCCTATCGGAAACTATCAAAGGATCCCACCAAAACAATATCAGGAAGATCTTAACATTACTACTTGGAAGGGTTACGACAATCTGGTGTTGTGTTTAGTAAGCAGAATATGATTACCTATTTTGCGCTGCTGCTCCACACCATCCATATCTGTATCACTACCCCAAGTTCACCAAATCCCTAATGTCCCTCTGGGCGACCCATTATTTTTGGTATCAAATCTCTCACAGCTAAACTTCCCAATATGTAGACAACTTTTTTACAACCATTGTGCCAACACTACCTTTCACACTTATTAGACACTACTTCGGTTCTTTACTTACTTCACGATTTTCCTGGGGTGAAACACTATTTACTAGCCACTTTAGATTTACAGGCACTTTAAACATCCAATACATCAAAAAGGTGGATTAGAAGCCATAGATTTCTATCTAGACTTCAGACGACACATTCCCACCTAGAAGCGTTCACTTTATTCACGATTCCATCGAGTTATTTTTGAACACAATTATTTTCTATTTCAGCACGACTACTATGTACAACACTGTGGTACTGATACTCTAGGGACCCGCCTTTGCCACCTTTCCTTGCCAATCTTTATATGGGATGGTGGGAGTGGAGTCGATGCATATATGGGGTATCACTGTATCTCCTCCTCAGTTAAAAACTCTGGAGGAGATACATTGACATTGTGATATACTTAGTTGCATGGGATTGGCGATGAGACGTCATTTTAAAAACTGTGTTGATAGGATTAAAACAATAATTTTAAATCTCACCTTCACTAGCAATGTCCAGAAGGACAATACTACCTTCTTGGACTTATCAATCTCATCCAGGGAGACTCTCTTCTAACACAAAACTTCTTTAAAGACAACTAATGTAAATTCCTATTTGCATCCCAAACGCGGACATCAAAAGAAGTGCATGACAATATTCCGTATAGCCAATTTCTCCGCATCAGGAGGAATTGTGCAAACCGGTGATAGCTATATGGAACAGTCACAAATACTGATTAAACGTTTAGACACAAGGGCTATCAGGGAGGAATTAATATCTGAATTCTACCTTAAAGGATTGAATAAAAATAGGGATTCATTACTACTAAAAAAGAGTAAACAAGACATGCCAAAACTTTAGGATGTAAAAAACAGTGATTAGAAGTCGTAACATTCACAACACTCGACTCCCCGTCAACCATAAAAAAGACAAAACAAAGAGACACCATATTTTGTGACACAATTTAATTCTTACCCATAATTCCATAAAAAATATTTGGACCACATTGGCACATTTTACTCATGGATCCAATTTAAATAAATATTCTTGCTCCAAATACACCCGTTGTTTTTAAAAAAAGCACAGACTTTAAAAACCATCCTTGCACCCCATGTCTATTAAAGGGAACAGACAAAGAACCCAAGAAAGATATCTAAGGGACCAACTGGGAGTCGGGGAAATCATAAATGCGCTAGGTTGCAAGATTTGCCCAAAAAATGCTAACTTGTAAGACCTTTAATAACCACATTACAGGGACCCAATTTCCAATTTAGAGTTTTATGATTGTTGTCCACGTATGTGGTGTACATACTGCAGGTGCAGCTGCGGACTGCAGTACGTGGGCAGGACAAAGCGAAATTTGAAAAATATGTATATGGCGCACTTACGCAAACATAACTAATATCCCTAAAGCTAGAAGGGACCTCCAAACTCTAACTCAATATTTTGACTCATTTTAAAGAAGTACACAACTGTCGTTACAGTCGGAGTGCTGTACAATATATGGTATTGAGACTAATTAAAAGGAGCAAGTGAGGGCAGGTGTAAATTGCAACGTAGCAATTGGTTACCTCAGCAAAATACCAGGAGCCAAGATTTATGTACCCTTGCAAGACGAATCGTAGACATCGGATCGATCTCCGCTGCCGCAAATACGCGCGCGCGCGTTTCAGCACGCATTCTGCCATTCCCTCCCGACCGCCAGTCTGCTCTGCCCACGTCCGATACCGCCGCATGACTTAATTTGATCCACCAGGTTTGTGAGAGCTGGGGACGAAGCGGGCGCATTTTTACTGTGCACTCACATCCACGCCGGCGAACCGTCCCGCCATGAGCCCGGCTGTATCGAAATACACGACTGCGCTTAAAAGGATATGTGAATAACGCAGACGCCGCGTTTCCACTGCACCCCATTAGTGAATTTTACCCTTCCACCAACAACGGCTCCTGCTCTCCCTCTCTTCCGCACCCGCTTACATTATATTAGATCTCCGGGGTCGGGAACTTCGACAGGCAGGGCACGCATAAATTGCGTCCACAGTCACCATACGCTCGCCGCGCACACCGACTACCACGCACAAGGAGTACTCGAATGTAGAGGCGTTGCGTCAGAGAGAGGAGGGGCAGAGAATTAGAGGGGGACCGCATGATAGCGGAGCTCATGGTTAGGGTTTGATTAGTATAACGGAACTTCCCTGAAGCGGACGAACGGAAAAAAAATAGAAAACATAAGAAGAAAAAAAATGAGAGGGGAAAGTCCTCCTTTTCTCCCTTATTGTATCTCTACCTTCTACCCATCTTCCCACTTAACTTCTTCATCTTTCCCCTCCCATACCTTCGAACCTCTTTCTGCCTCCCATTATTTGTCTCAACCACTTTCCATGCTGTGTTTACCCCACTTTTCTTTCCCTTTCCCCCCTTTTATCTTCGTCATATATCCTTCCTTCTCCCCTTCTCATCATAGGTTCTATTCTACCATTTAGACCTTTCACCCCTTCCCTTCCTTCTATCCCCCTTTTAAATGGGTTCGTTATGTATGTTATTGCTTAGTGTAACCATTGTGATTCAAGTGTGATACTGTAATACCTTTACATGATCAAACTATGGGTTATTACCTACAATGGGTGGACCCCTTTACAGTGTTTTTAGTAATTATTAATATAGTTGCTAAATGAAATTTATTTTGTTTTTATTAGTATAACGAGTTCAGTGCATACGTTTGCATTCATAATACTTTTAAGCTCGTCAGTCATTGCATTCATTATGCATGTACTTCACTATTGGGCTAATCCGAAACCTATCGGGAACCCATATTACTGTTACCACCACGTAGGTGCCAAAATATGCCTGATGAAGCACAAGCATGTGTGAAACGCGTTTGCGAAAGCCCTAACGGTGCAGTTTAGAAGTCAGGCCCACTGGTGTACCTACCCACCAGCTGTCCCCATAACAACCAGAGACTCTCGGCACGCCAGAGTGAGTTTCTATGGGGAACCGGCGTTTGAGGCGGGGCTACTATTCATGGGTCCTGCAAAGCCGAACCGGAAGTAGAAGACCAACTTGGGCCGAGCCAGGAGCCCCAGAGCGCGGGTTACTCCGTAAGCCTCATGACCATCTGCTTTATCGCCCAAGGACACCACCAGGAACGTTTCCTCTGCACTTATTATGGAAGGTACCTTACCTATATGTAAGTTTTAATGTTATACTATAACTGTTTATAGAGTAGAATCTCTGACCCTCGGTGCATTGCACTTTTGTGTTTATTCCACTGACTGTGCCCGCGTTTGGAGCCATCCTGAACGACGGGGACCTGTGAGGAGGGGGCTTCAATCAATCAGCGACAAGAGGGAAGAGTTGATCCACTCGCGAGATACTGTTAGGATAGCAAAGAGCGGCGGTTTGACTTTCTCATCTTAAGATGACAAATCAGGGTTTGCTGAGAAAACTCCAGTTAAAAGATCTTTCTGAGTAAAAACTCAGAATCAAGGTGTAAAGGGATAGAGTCTATTACGCTAGGGAAACAACAGGAGGTTATTGATGAGGAAGAAAACAAATTTTACACATCCAATAATATCCAATGTCCGCCTTTTACCCATTCATTTTTGCAAACGGTAACAATTTGGATGTTTTTTTACCAATGTTACGAATTACTTGGAGATCTTATCATAATAACAAAAACTATTACCTTCACAACATACCATTTAACAAAAAATAGAAAGAGAAGAACAAAGAGATTGAAAATAATTCTCTCATCTTCATCAAACAAGATGAGTAAGGGAGGTGCAGTAGTTGTGATGGACAGAGAGAATTATTTGAAACGCTCATAAAGGCTCTTAATGATTGAAATGAAAAACTATCAGAAAGTAAGAAAGAAGATCCTCCCCTGATACACAGATGAGTTGAAAGAACTATTAGATAAATGTAAAGATATTGGGGATTTTAATTGTATTGGAATATGTTTTTTTTAATGAAAAATAAAAGCACAGGGACAGATACCCATTTGTTACTTCGTGTACCAAAAAAAGGCATATAAAGCCTTAGAGAACCCCACCAGGAGCCCCAACCCCAGAATAGCAGGGATTGACATCTTTAATACCTCCAATCTGTCCTGCATATATTGACTATTATTCTGCAGTATCATGTTAAGGGACATGAGATCATATGTGAAGGAGATACCCAGCCATAGTCACAAATGACTGAATGATTTTGGAATTGGGAATGAAAAAAAGATAGATTATATTGGCAGTGATAGATGTGACATCTTGACTACAGTCAATAGAACACAAAAAAACAGATTGGTAATCCGTGAGACCCTCCTATTGAAAGATGCGCAGTAACGGATAGTTAACATATGTACTGGATTTTACGACCCTGCCTGACCACCCAATCCTCAAATTGGCCACTTTAGTGGTCTAACACATACCCCATACATGGAGTGTTCTGGTGAGGTGACCTGTGGCAACGATAACTGAGTCTCCGCGCTGCTGTTGTGTGGGGATTGACCAACGCAGACAGGCAGCTGAGGTGTTGTTGCGAGTGCCCTCCTATATCCAGCTGCAGCGCCTTCCACCCTCATCAGGCGACTCCCTGCGTCCTGATCGTGGGATGGATCTGATGAGGAACTACCTTCTTGGGGCGGTCTTCCCTGCTGTAGTAAACTCAGACTCACAGTGAAGGTCTTTATGCAAGGTCATTCTTTATTGATTGGTGAGTATCGGCTAGCTGCCCCTACGCAAGTAAGGTTACTACGCCGCACATCTTGGCAGGCGATCCCTCAAGGTACACCCCCCCCCCCCCCCCCCCCCCCCTACCCAATGGAGCGGGATACCTATCCCCTCAGGGAGATCACCCCTGTGCCAGGTGCCCTGACAACCAGTATGGCGTTGAACGCTTGATGCTGATTGAGTTAGACATGGGGCCACTGTTACACTGGCGAACACAATTTACTTGCAGTGTGGCCAGTACTCGCTAAAGCGGGAGATTTCCACGGTTGCAAGTGACAGCCTCGGCGTGCCGCGCAGTCTCCGAATGGGAGCCCTGGTAGTCCGCATGTGGGGTGACGGCCGGCACTGGGTGGTTCGGGGGACCCGGCGGACCCGGAGAGGAGAGGGGGGAAGCCGCGATGGCGGGCCCTAGTCTCCGAGCTTCCGGGCGCGCCGCCCCCTCCGGCGCGAGCAGGTCAACTGATGCGGCCAGAGAACGGGCAATGCTCGATAAAAATAAAACTCGGCCCGCAGAGTCCAGCACTTGTAGTGAGCCTCTCCCCAGGTCTCAACGACAGGAATGCTCCTAACTCCAACACATAAACTTTTAGGCAGTGTCTGTGCCTTATATCTTAAGGGAGGCAGGCACATTCTTGAGTGCACTAACGTGTGGACTCAGAGCGTACTGTGGCTCCTCCCTCCAAAAAACAAACAAGGCACCTCACCAGGGTTATTTTTGTGAGGGCAAACCTCCATGATTACTGCTGGCATCCCTGTTACTTACCAGGCATACATGCCAAGAGGAAGGGATAACTGCAGACCATTTACAGTATGGCGTGCTATATTCCCCTGGTGAATCCCAACGTACACCGGATGGGACAAAATCTTAGGTAACACTCTTCGGGGAAACAGATAAAATGGAACATAATTGGGGTTCAAACAGTTTGCATATCAGTAAGAGTATGCCACCAAGCACGCCCTGACCAGCCAGGCACTAACTCGTGCAACAGCGTCCTGTACACTCCTAAAATAGTGAACGTGGGTCGGGCTTTTAATCTCCCGACCCCCATATCAGACCTATGTGTTGTTTGTAATCACGCGGATTCAGCCCATTTTTGTCTGTAATGACCTTGTGGTTAGGAGTGCTTCCGCCCTATTACCCACTACGCTCGCTATGAGCTGCCGCAATTCTCTCTCGGACCTTGTGCCACATTAGTAAATGGTGCCACCCTTGTATCACCATATACGTGATTCGATCGTCTCCCTAGCGCCACCTGTCCCTATGTCTGCAATCTCCTGACTGCGGGGTTCAGGAAACTAAGGGATATTCCAGGACGTGGGATATTTGTACTTGGTGATAAGGCCCTCTCACGCCCTACTGACACGGGTTCACAATTAGCACTGGCACGCCCCTCGTGGTAACACCACGATAGGGGCTCATCAGGTTTCTTACCGGATCGTTAATCTCTGGGACCATGGGCTCTATGGTATTGTGGCAGATCTGTACGGTACCAACGCTCGTGGCATTTCCCTTTTCCGCTCTCTCGCAGTAAACTTCCCACGAGCCCACGTAGTCAGACCCAAATCCACCTTCTCTAGTAGGAAACCGAGTATGGTCCAACACCCACAAACGTACACCATTCGAATAAGGGGGACCCACACACGGCGGAGGTATCCTATAACTCTTTGGGGCGAGATGCTTACGAAGTCCCTTCCTCTTCTTCCACCAGGAGGACACCCCAGCCATGTCCACAGTAGATCGGGAGTTAGGCCGCCCCACCCGCTGGGCCTCTACGCTAAAGTAGCTCACAACACATAGCGCAATGCTGTGAGATTGACACTCCCGCGAATATTTTTCCTCCACCCCACCGACCCGTCATAGGATGTGAAACCTCAGCCCAGCTCCCAGTCAGTTTCTTGCGGAGGACCGGGAACCTCCAGGATCCATTACCAAACTTGGACGAGGACCCCGGGAAAACGTGACGGATCCGGGGATTGTATGAGGGATTTAGCTAGGGCGTGGGGTGGGCATAGAGGGCCGCAGTGGGTATTGGGGGTTCCGACCGAGCTTCTCCTACTGCAGTCCAGAGTTACCGCAAGGGCTCTCACTGGTAGGGGGTCTAACGCTCTCCTTTCCTCGACGCCTGCACCAACTCTTATTAGAACGGGGATTGGGAAGCACTGCCCGATCCGCTGATGCGTAGTTCGCTATCTGGTGTTCTTATCCACGCAAGCCCGCGGAAAAGTGACGTCATCTACGGGCTGGACGTCACGCCATTTGGATGGCCCAAGCGGGATCTATCCTTCAAACGACACCCTCCGGCAGCTCCGCTGGTTTCGATCGCACCGCCGGCAATCACTAACGTCCTAGGTCATGTTACGGCCTTCCTCTACAGCCTGACGTAGCCATGGAGCTGTAAGAACAAGTGACTTCTTTACCACTCCGCGCGGTGGTGTTGGTGGGATCGACCATCACCACTGGACGCTGACGGTCCCTGGAACCAGGGGGATCGTTCTCCGGTCTTCGTGGACACCGGTGACAACCCGCTTCTTTTCGCCGAACAGTCGGGGTAAAGTGGCCTCTTTTCTCCCCATGTCCGCACTGGAGCTTGTGGTTTTGCCGAATCACCGCATCGAACGATTTGCCATGGTTGTTATTCCAGGAGGAATCCCACCTTCCACCTTGCTTGGGCGGCACCGGTGCGTGGTTGGCCGCCCGCTTAGTTTCTCGGCCAGCACAACTGCCGATCGTGTTCTTTCTCCTCGGGATCGGATTGGCAACCGGACACCCGAGTCCACATTCTTGGCATCCGCAGCTTCCCTCCAGAGCGTGCCGAGGTGCTCGGGTGACAGCATAGCCGCATCATCCCACTGACCTTCGATGGCCTGAATGGGTGTATGAACGTATGGCATGAGGCCACAAGTATTGAAGCAGCACGGTTCGGGGAGCGTGCCGCTGCTGTACCCACTGTACACCGGGTAGTCTGCACTGTAAACCCATAAGGACACACCACAGTCCAAGGTACCGACCACCTGGAAAACACCAGGAAGACTCCTGGTGTCCGAATAGGGTTGGGGTGGGTGGATACATAGTATTCCTTCATGCTTTACAGGCATAGTCACGAGTAGGAGGTACTCGCGCCGTGGTTGTTCAGTGTACTGGCTACGCGTGACTGACATAGCAGGGGTTTTTGAGTTGGCCAACCATCCTTGACTAGCTCCACCCTCATTGACAAAAGTGGAAGCCACCCCCACTATTGGCGATTAGAGGCGGATCCCACAACTTTTAGGATTGTCCTGGATTAGTGCTGTTATTGGGTCACAGTCCTGGGGGGCGGTTCAGTTTTCGAGCCATCCACCCCCGAGCCACCCATTCCTTATTTGGCGCCATCACCCCGGCCAAATTTCTAGCCTCTTGTCTTTTCATCCACAGGCTCACTAATTACAGCGCCGGCCGGCGCACCAGTCCTCGCCAGCTGAATCCGTTCCCATGGGCATAATTGAAACCAACTCCTCCTGGTTGAGTTAGGGGGAGGTCCCACAAGTTGATCGGGTGGACCCAGCACTGGGGCTGAGTTAGTCATGTCCATGAGGGCGTAGGCCCCAGGTTGCGCGCCATAAACCCCGGCGGGCAGGGTTTTCCTGTTGGCGCCACTCCTGGCAACTTTTTGTAATCCAGAATCTGCAGATTTTCTTGCACTTGCTTCCACGCGGTATCCCAGGGAAGCGGGGAAGCGGCCATCTTTTCGGTTCGCGCTGTCCGTCTCTTGAGCGTGATGGTAGTCGTTTAAATGTTGTATGCGAAGGACAGGCAACTTCATCATTTCTACCACATATCACAGTAGGTCCTCCTCCATGTCCTCGGGGTAGACCCCTAGGTCCCAGACAGGACCAAAAACGGCGTGCCACAGCTTTGCGCCATCTACAAAAATGCTTGCCAAAGTCAATAGTTAGCTGCTAGTCAAGCAGAATGCACAGTATTACATGCGTATCCCTCATCTGCCTCCATCGCCATTTTGGACCGTCCGCCCCAACCACCACAGCGGGGGATCCTCCTTTTCTTGCGGTCGCCATTTCGTTGCGTATTTACGTGATAGTACATGTGAGCTCCTCTCGGTGGGGCAGCTCGCCACAACGGTACAATTAAAGAGGGGCCTTGACTTGCACCAACTTGTGTTGGTACTAATGAGGCTGGATGTGTTTGCACTACATAAGGCTAGGCTCACTCTTCTGTGTCTGACTGTATTTACTTACTCACAGGTCTGTTTGCCCTACCTCGGTAAGTGGTTGGAATGGGCTCAGAGTTACTTGGCTCTTCCATGCAGTACTGGGGCGTCTACTAATGTCGGCATAGCCTAGGCCAGACCCGGCCAGGAATCCCTAGACCTCTGGTTAACAGGCTCTATCCCCGTCAGGCATCCTACAACTAGCACTACCTCAAGGTGACTAGAACAGCTATAGCCCCTCTCCAAACCTCCAATCCTTTAAGCCCAATAGGTGTCCCTGCGAGCTGACAACTTCTCCATCAGCACCTGATACACTAGGATCAGTCCCAACGCAAGAACAAAATTGGCAGCAGACACTCTCCCGTTTTCCCTGTGGCTAGAAAAGCCGTATGTTGACAGGTCTACTCTTCAGCAGCCCTTCCAAATGTAAGGATTTTCTGACCTGGCACGACCCACCCAATCTCACATTTGCCTATGGTCTAACCAGTTCACCATTACACTGGTAGTGTCTGGTGGTGCACCTGTTGGCAACAGGACTCCTGAGTCTCCCGCATGATGTTTGTGTGGGGGATTGCCAACCCGACCGGAAGCTCAGGTAGTGTGTTGAGTCCTACTGATATCCAGTGCAGCGCCTCCACCTCATCGGATCCCTTGCGTCGCGTGGGGATGATTCTGATGAGGAACTCCTCGTGGTGGGGTCTTCCCTGCTGAGTAACTCCAGACTCACACAGTGACGTGTCTTTATGCAGTGCAATGCGGTCATTCTTAATTGAGTGGTGATAGGGGCTAGCTGCCCTCGCAGTAAGCTTACTAGCCCGGCACAATCTTGGCAGGCGATCCCTTTCCAAAGTACCACCTCACACAATGGAGCGGGGATCCACTCTCCCTCAGGGAGATCACCACTGTGCCAGGCCCTGGACCAGTATGGCGTTTCGTTGGACACGCTTGATGATGATTGATTAGAATGGGGACACGTAGTTACGAACTAGTAGCCTCTTTCCAAGGTCTCAAACGCAGACCTGCTATAACTCCAAACACACTGGAACTTTGAGCAGTGCTGTGCCTTATATCTTCAGGGGCAGGCCACATATCTTGATGTCAATAACGGTGGATCAGAGTGTAAGCCTCCCTCACATCCAACATATGGCACCATAACCAGGGTGTGAGGGCAAACCCTAAATGATTGACTGTGGCATCCATGTTACCCTTAACAGGCCTTACTGCCAGCAGGAGGGCAAAGCTACCATGTTCATCAGGCACAAAGACATTTTAAGTGAGTGTCTGAATGAAAGTTTCTGGCACAAAAAGATTTTTGGTGTGAAGATACATTTTTCCTTAGAGATTGTAGTACAGCCATGGGGGTCCAGAGTTCTTGCACCGAGCTACGCCAATCTCTTTAGGGAGATTGGGAAGGAAAGATTAATACTGTGTCTGAAGTGGGGCCCAGTGCAGACTGGTCTCTGGCGAGGAGGGATATTGACGATATTATTTTAGTGTGAAAGGGGGGGGGGATTAAGATAGCCTTACTAGGTTCTATAGACGATTAGATTGACAATGACTAAGAAATCATGCCGTTTACGTCAAAAATGCAGTGATATAGAGGTGGCGCTATTTAGCCTGACTATGTTATGAGAATGACCAATGAAAAACTAGGTCGTTCTTTACAAACCTGTGGATACCAATACTAAATTCTGAGAGACCAGCTTGCCACCAGCCTAAATGGATGGAAATTTACACTAAGGGCAGTTTTGAGGATAAAAGGAACTGTTTGACGAAGGGGAGTATTCTCTAGTCAAGTAGTAGACATTTTTTAAAGAGAAAAGGTTTTAGAGAAAACATTAGTGAGAACAGAAAACCTCCTTGAAGCCTCCATTGAAAAAACAAATAGATTAGAAAAAAGGACCCCTGAGTAAAGTTAAAGAAAAAGCACCTTTTTGAGACAATGAAAAAGACTTTCGCTTTCCATTCCTGATGAATTAACATGGATGCAAAGAAAATTTAAAGATATTATTAAAACCCAGTAGCACTTATTGTTTGAGAGTCCCCTATGAGGGAATGAGATATTCTAAACGTTACCAGAGTAAAAAAAAATAAAAAAAAATGCAATTCTGAAGAATAGGTTGCTCCAAGTTTAATAAGAAATGAAGCAGAATGGTTGATGAAAGTAATGATGAGAGCAAATTTTTGTGAGGGGGGGGGAGAGGGGGGTGGGAGGGGGGGAGGGGGAGAAGGGGGGGAGAGGGGAGGGGGAGAAATCCCTCAGGTAGCAGGCTGGAATGTTTGACTGGTTGCAGGAGGTAACTTAGGGTGGCCTTGTTTGTGAGGCCTCTGGGCGCTTCACTTGATTCGTCCTTGCTTCTGCCCCGCCAGTCTTTCAGAGGCTCGCAACGGAGGGTCTAGTGTGTCCAGGCCTTGAGTTCTGGTGGGGTTGTCACTCCACTCCGCTGGCGGGTTCAGTCCCATTGCTTTGGCAAAGTGCGCCATATCTTCTGGGTTCCTGATAGTGTGGTATTTACCATTTATTTGCACCAGCAATTTAAATGGGAAGCCCCATTTATATTTAATCTCCTTTTCGCGGAGTAGTTTAGTGAGTGGCTGCATTTCCTTTCTCCTAAGGACCGTGCACTTGGACAAGTCATTATATATTTGGAGATGATCATCCTTATATCTGACTGGCTCCTGTGCATGACAAGCCGCCATTATCTGTTCCTTTATGGAATAGTGGTGGACCCGCGCTATCACATCTCTTGCCCGGTTAGGGTCGTCCGACCTTGGTCCTAGGGCCCGATGTGCCCTGTCCATTTCTAAGTCCGTGAGTGTTAGGTCTGGGCATACTCACTGAAAGAGGTCCAGAAGATAGGGTTTGATCTGGGCTGGGAGAACCGATTCCGGGATCCCACAGATTCTGACGTTTTGTCGTCTATCTCGGTTCTCCTGATCTTCCATTTGGTCCCTGAGGTTGCTGACTTCAGTTCCCAGCCGGTATATTTCATTCGCGGCGTCCTCTTGGGCCTGTGATGCGTCGGCCATTTTGGTCTCTAGCACCGCGGTGCGTTCGGTGAGGCCTGATATCTCCTGCTTCAATTCAGAGACCGCAGCTTTCAGGTCCGCTTTTAATGAAGTATGGAGTTTATTCAGCATAGATGTGATCAACTCTTGCATATAGTCCCGCGTTAGGGCTTCGTCTGGTGGCGGTGGTGTTTCTGTGCAGTCGCGCTCCATTGCTGGCTGCTTGGTCCCGCGTGAGTGTGTGGAGCAGGCACCATCTTGATTTTTTGCGGCAGCCTTCGAGCTCCGTTGAGACGGGGAAAAGAAGCGGGTAACTCCTTGGCCCGTTTGGGCTTTTTGTTTGCCTGCCATTCTACTCGTGTGGGTTTCCTGCAGGTTTTATCCCAGTCTCTGTCAATTTTTTTGGGGGGGGAAAAGCGCTTCTTTGTAGTTTTTATTCTTGGGTCTGGGGAGCTCCTCTGCTACCCGACCGTTCTCATCGGCGTCCTGGACACGCCCCCCGACTGGTATTCTCTTTGATATTTGTGCCAGGACTTTATTGTATGTTAACACTGTAGTGTAACCAGGGTGAGCGCTATCAGATTCACTTTGCAGATAATCCAACGCAAGCAATAGAACATAGTTTGCCCTGAGGGCCAACTGACCCCATACGCCATTTACTAGTGTGTATTTACACTACCCCGGTATGCATGTGCTGCACTTAAATTACATAGGGAGTCCCTTGTATGCATTTATACGGCTAAATCATCAAGATATTATCTGACTTCTACAGCGGTTAACATTGGTTTTAATACATAAGAATAATTTATTTTGCTAATTAATAAAGTACTGATTTTTATATTTCCTTCTTCGCAGTTTGTACAACTATCCATACTTGTATATATTTGTCTGTTGTGCACCGCTATAGGGATTTCTTTCTGTGAGTCGTGCCCTCTCGCCACCACTCACTGGTCTCTTTCGATCAGTTTATTATCCCTTTTAAAACTTAGTGTGTCACTTTACGTTCAGACTGCAGCGTTGCAGCACTGATGTCACAGCGTTTTTCGGCGCCTTTTTTCACTTCGCTGTAAGCATATTTATAGCACAACTCCCATCACTTTTGTATCTTGAGAAAGGCCCGCAAGCAGGCAGAAACATCGATCAACTACCAATAGATCGTCGATACTTTTTCATAAGATGACACGAGTACCAACTTTATTGTATTCTTGGACTGACGGTGGGATCCACTTCATTGCGAGACCACTTCTGCTGAGCACCGGTGGCATGTATTATGGTTATCTTGAGTGTACCATGGCTTTGATATATCTCTGATTATACACCTCCCTGCTAATGGACCAATAATTCAGGTTTGCAAGCCTTTTATAAGTTACATTTTGCTAAATGACCTTTGAGAATTGTCAGTGTTAATAAACTGTAGAACAGTTCAAAGAAACAACATAAAAGGAATGGGAAATTCTCCAATTCATCTGGAATGATAAAAAACCCAGAGTTCCTAGATCAGTGATGCTCGCACCAAAAGAGAGAGGGGGACTGGGGGTCCCCGACATAGTTAAGTACTATCTCGCAGCACAATTGAAGCAGGCTGTAGTCTGGAATTGCGACCCGGCCTTGGCTTCTTGGCTCGACATAGAAACCCATTATGCTCGCCCCAACTCCCTCCAGGTGGCAATGTGGACCCCGAGTAACAGCGGGACCAGACCACAGAGGTTCGACCTAGGAGCAATGAGATGCACGTGGAACGTATGGCTTAAAAGCAAAGGGAAGTATGGTCTGTTAGCATCCCCCTCCAAGCTCACACCACTCTTCGGGAACCCTAACTTCCCACCAGGTTGTTCCCCGAGACAATTTGACCAATTCCAGGGTCACAATATTAAGCTGGTTGCTGATCTGCTGCAGAGAGAGGAGATATCAACCTACCAAGAGCTAAAAGACAGATATCAGATTCAAGATCTTCACCTATTTAAATTCCTGCAAGTTTGCCACTTTCTGCTAGCATTGTCCCCAACCGCCAAATTCCCCCCGCTTACCAGATTTGAATCCCTTTGCACTAAAAACACATACCAAAGAGGTCTGATATCTGAGATCTATAAAGGTCTAGAACTAATATCTCAAAACCCAGACCATCGGTATATGCAAAAATGGTCAGAGAACCTCCACCTTCAAATAGATCAGGAAGACTGGGCAGAGATCTGGGAGCAAGCTACAAAAACCTCAATCTGTACAACAATAAAAGAAAACATCTATAAAATTATGTATCAGTGGTACCTGACTCCAGCGAGACTGAGCCAAATCTACCCCGGCACAGTGGACCTGTGCTGGCGGGGATGTGGTCAAAAGGGGGACATGGCCCACATTTGGTGGTCATGTCCGGAGATTCAAAGGTTCTGGACTATGATCCAGACGCTCATATTTGGAGTTTCGGGGCTTTCTCTCCCCCTTGACCCGCTGATTCTGGTGCTGGGCAAACCATTGGAGGATGTCACCTCGACAATGTCCAGGCTCATTATGGCCATACTAACGGCAGCCAGGTGCTCTATAGCAGCCGCCTGGAAACAAACTAAGGCCCCCTCCAGAACCACAGTAATCAAGAGAGTAAACGAGGTGATGACAATGGAGAAACTTACAGCCATGCTCCAAAAGAAGATGCCGCAGTTCCAGAATACCTGGGACCCTTGGACGGGGAGATAAACCTCGAGAAGGCCAAATAGAGGGAACCCTGGTTCAGACAAACCCGCCTCGAACCAAAGACGAAGAGGTCAAGGTGGCCTCGTGTCCCCCTCCCAAATCCCCCCCCTTCCCACCCCCGCCCCACCCCCCCTCCCTTTGTTAGTCGACCCCCCCCCTCGCCCCCTTCTCTCTCTCTATCCCTCCCTCGTCCTTTCTTTTTCACCTCTTTCCCTATCTCAGGAAAATGAGAAAAAGATATTGGTCGCGATGTATCAAAACTATGACAACTGTCATGGGTTCATGACGACATTGTATGTACAAAAATGTGTGAACATGACCAATAAAAGAAATTGTTACAAAAAAAAAAGGAATGGGAAATGTGCCCAAGAACATGTCAAGTCCTGGGGAAAAGTGAACGTTTTCTATTTAACATGTCTCCTCCAATGGAGAACATGTCACGCCTGGTGAACACACTGAACGCTTCTGATTTCCCTTGGCTCCTGTGTTTAAATCTCTGGAATTGTATTTATTGTTTTTGTTCATTTATTAGATAAAGTCATTATTAAAATGCTAATGCTAATGTCTACAGCTCTGACATTCTGTTCTTTTCCGACAACTGCTAATTCTAAACAATTCAAATAATTAATATTAGAAAAATATAACTAAAAAATATACAAAACTTGGAAATATGTCATTTTATATGCATTCAAGTTTTAAACCAGCGTAAATACATTGCAAAAACCCAGCTTTTGTACGGAAGATACGGTAAGTAGACGTTACCTTCTGCTTTCTCCTCCTCCACGATGCTTCCGTACATGCAGCTAATTGAAAATCCTTCGGGCTGCCTAACCGGGCCGAACCAGGACACAAAAGATCAATCACAAAACTGCAGTGATACCATAAATAATATTACATTCAAATTAAAAATACGGCAGTGAATGGCAATCATCTATTGCTGCAATCTTTAGGTGATCAAAATACGGGGCAGTAAAAGAACAGAACAGAAAGTAAAAAGGCACACACATGCCCTTTATTATCAATAATTGTGCAGTGCACAGCCAGAAATCACATCTCAGGCTTTCAGACAGCTACACTGCACATTGGAATTAATTAATAAAATGTTACAAGGACGAATGCTGCATTTTATGCAATTGCACTGTTAGATCACATCTAAGGGATTTCAATTTTCTGTTTTTAGGGCTATTTGCGCAATGGAATTCCGATCCTCAGCCCCCTAAATCTTTTAATCAAACATGAAAATCCCCCCGCAGAGCAAAGTACACAACATGCCAGAAGCAGCTACTGTACAAACATTTACAGACCAGGTATGAAGAATCTACCTCCCTTGTCACCAAACTCACAAGAAGAGAAGAACTTGAAAACCATTTAGTAAGTTCACAGGGTTAAGAGGAGGAAATAACGTACTTGTAGTCCTGACTGTCGATAATGTCTTCCTCTTCTGATGTTTCTACCTCGTCCTTTCCCTGTAACACATTTTTCTTTTGTGCAGAATCGGGGGGCCTGCATATATCCTGGAGCCAAAGTGGTTTAGTCATTTCAGAGCTACTTTTTGAAGAACCAGGGGCCTACAAACAGATGAAATGTAACCCCAAGCATGGGTACTCCAGCACTGAATGGGTTAATTACTATTCACATTGACAGTGTTGGGATTCGGATGCAATGGAACAAAATGTCTGCTGTCTGATTCCAATACACATAACCATTACATAACACAGTGAATCGACCTGCATCCCAGTGCACAGTATAGCGCAAATAGCTGGCTACAGTTATATGCAATGACATACCCCAAATAAACGGTGCCAGACCCATAAGACATAAGGCCTTCTGCCACCCATTAAAACATTCTCTTTAGTCCCTCATATGAGTCACAAAGGATTGTGGCCTAGTACACACTTCTAGAGATGATAGAACATTAAGACAACAACACAACCACATCTACATTGTACCAATTAAATATACCTAAGCACTCACTATTGTAAACTTGTAGTATTGGTATCAGTATAGGATCTTTAGAAATAAACCGCAAGTAGGTAACACAATAGATAGGGACTATACAGATTGGTTGTGCAATATAAAGAAAACAATACATAAATAAAAATAGAATTCTGTGCATTGATGGGAACACATAGAAGTTGTTAATAGCAGTCATAGAAATATAAATAGAAAGGATAAGAGCAAATAATAAACAGTAAAAGTAATTTTTGAGTAGTAACTCATATGATAAAATTAATGAATAGCGCAAAGAAATGCCTCCAGTGGGTAGGATATAGAATGACAGTTTCTCATGAAATTAAACATAGATATCTTTTTTTATTTATAGTGCTGCTAACTTATTGAAGTTTTTCAAAACTCAAATCAAGTCTCCTGTGTGCTCCTCCTTTCCTTCATTTTTGTGCTGCTAATTTTACATAGTGCTTTACAGAGACATTTTGCAGGCACAGGTCTCTGCCCGTGGAGCTTACAATCTATGTGTTTTGGCGCCTGAGGCACAAGGAGATAAGGTGACTTGCCCAAGGTCACAAGGAGCCAACACTGGGAATTGAACCAGGTTCCCCTGCTTCAAACTCTGCGCCACTCCTTCTCCCTATAAAAAGTAATGCACTCACAGTTACCCTTAATTGATAAGCTTGAAAAAGGAGAGGATGGGGGTTCGTTACGTGGCTGCGATCTGGTGAGGCCTAGTTGGATTAGATTATGCGTTCAGTCCATGAGGGGCTGAGCACGTCTGACTCCCGGCCGGGAGACACGGCAAGCTCCTACCCCATGAAGGGATAGTCTGGAACCCACTCCAAACACTAACTGAAGGTCTCACCTCTAAGGGGCTGAACTTCAAGCAATAATTGAGGAACTTCCGTCCTGTAGCTCAAAGAGGGAGGGTCCAGTATCTGTAACCCTTTTACCCAAGCTGAAGCCCCCTATGTCTGGAGGTGCTGTCACCAAGAAGGAAAGAACCAGAGGAATCCCCAACGGTCTGCCCTGTTTCCCCCACACCATCGCGGGCCACTTCTCTCCTGTACGTCGCCGGTAACCAGCACTACACTTAGCAGTTGCATAGCAATAATCTCCCAGACAGTGTGGGGAGGGGGGGGGGTCATGTGCTACACTTAGTTCAAAATAGCAATGCAACCGGCTTCGATTTCAAGCCTGAAAAGCCTGCCCAACAGAGACTAAGTCCCGACTGTTGCGGCCAAGTTCTCAGAAACGAACGTAGCAGTCGTGGCTTGGATTTCATGCCGATTTCAGTTCCAGCCGATTCTGGGCAAAGTCCCGGTCAGGGTAAAACTCTCCCATAGAGTTCCCTGCACCTAGGAAAGTATAGTTTTTGACCCAAGACCCCCCAGTAAGTGTGTATTTTCATCTGTATTTTGTGTTTCACTGTGTAAGTGAATTTATGCTGAATAAATTACAATTTATTTCTCTACATTGTTTTGCTCAATGAGTGATCATGGTAAAAATGTGTAAATATCCTGGTCTCCCATGACACTGGGGTTGTTTTTAATACGTACTATATGTTGTGTCACTTTGTGTTGCACTGGGCCTTTCGGTTTTTTTTGTTTTTTTAATATGTACTTGTTTTTTTTCTTTTTCTGGGTTGATCCTGCTCCTTCTGGATTTTGGAGGAGATTTGCTGTTCTAGAGGACTTTTGGAAACAAGTCCTCACTGGAGGTTTTTGAGCAATTTTCACCCAGTATTTTTCATTCACATACAATTGCCTGTATTCCACTTTACTCACGTATATTGATTAGTGTGAGAGCGCTGTCCAATCTTTTTGGTGTTGGTTTATATTCTGTTTCTACTTTTGGTGGCAGCACTCCCTATCATTTAATATGGTGATAACCTCTTTTCAAATACATTCAGTGAGGTAATTGAAATATGTGGACTTTAACATAGCAATTGTGATAGAAGAAAATATAGAAATACGTGATGAGGATTTATTAAATAAAGAGTTTATAAAATTGGAGAAATTGCTAACTAGAGATACGAAGAAATGGCTTGATGTGACTTTTTTGGCGAAATATTTAGAACGTGAAAGGATCCCAAGAGGACTTAAGACTTTAAAAAATCCCTCATTCGATTTGGAAGATGAGGATTTTGCTAAAAAAAAATGGTGTGAGGCATTAGATGTGTGCTCTTTTAGTTTAATGAAATTGATCATAGATCAGCAGAAGAAACAACTAAACATTATAGATAAAGAAGTGGATGAGATTAAAGGAAAACTATTACCATTTGAGGATAAGTCAGAATTTAAAGAGAGAGACAGGGACTTGCAGAAAAGATTAGACAAAGTAGAAAAAGACACATGTTTTATGAATATGAAAAAGTTCAGACAAGATTAAAGAGATTATAGGTAAGGGGGAGCAAAGGAATAAGAGTAGAAGAGAGGAACACCGTTTTTATCAACAAAGAGAAGATAAGCCTGGTTTTGGACACTTCAGGGGGAATCCAAAAAAATATCATTTTAATAAAAATGCTAATTATAATGATACAGAGAAAATGGAACCCCTCAAAGGAGCCCAAAATCTAGATTAGAACCAGTTGAGACCAAGGGGACTGTAGTTACTAAAAAGATTTTAATAGAAGGAGAGAAGATTGCTAGCATACCCACACCGAGGAAGTATTAAAGGACGAAAGATTCAGAGGTAGCATATCCTTGGATCTTTCGTCAGGTGAAGGTACATTTGGTTGTAAGGTTTTTTTTAGGGAAATCCAAGTCTTCCTAAGTATGGGAGACAAGGAACCGATTCAATCTCCTAAGGGAAACAGACCACCCAAAAACAAGTTTAAAAAGAACAAAGCCTACAAAGTAAAGCAAGGTGGAAGGAAAAATAAGGGAAAATAAAAAAATGTTCAATAAATAATATCTTTAATTTGAGTAAAGTGTCCCTTACAGAGGCACAAAATTAAGTAATTATGAAGGGTTTAAGCTTTGCTCCAACATCAGGTCCAAACAGTTTTAATTTGTATTTAGATGCAAATAGCAGGGAATGAAACACAAAAGCGCACCGAGGGTCAAGATTTAATTAAAACATGTTAGTAGTAGTAACAATAAAAACTTACATATAGGGGTAAGTACATCCAGTAATAAGGTGCAGAGGAAACAGAGAACCCAATCCCACCTAAAGAGAACCCAATCCCAGTGACTAATACATATGAGGTCCTAGGAACATTGCCAGAATCACATAATGATGATTTTTTTAGCCAGATTGAATCAAGTCAGGCAAACAATACCGAGCTGGGATCCAAATCACCCACCAGAGACCAAACAAAAAATATCAAGAAAAAGAGAGAATTCAGAAGGGGAACAAGGGGGAGAGGAGGAATTATTACAACCCTGCAAAAAACCCACCCAGACAAAATCACACTGATTAACAACGGTATTTTTAATTTATCATCTATTACTGTAGATGATACACTTATGATGCTGTTAAGTAAAGGTTTATCATTTGCTCCCACATGTGAAGCTAAGAATTTTGATCTGTATGTGGATCTTCAAAAATTCACTCGAAAACTCACATTGGGTAGACATTTTTCGAATGCTCCATACAGTGTTGAAGCAGCATCTCTCGACATATGTTCAAATATTGAGGGCTTTACCATAGAAGAACAAGCTGCGTTGGTTGACCTCACCAATTTAGCAGATGAGGGATATATGGATGCTCACTTTAAATGTCCAGTGAACCATACGAATTATAAACCTCGATCAGTTTTTTATCCCTATCACTCTCGTGGTCATTATATAGAAATCTTTAACAAACTAGTAGAGAAGGATTTTGGAGAACTGTGCCAAATTGAACATGGGAAACATAAATACACCAGTAATCTAACCACACAAGAAAAATTAGTATTACAAGAATTAAAAAACAATCAAGATGTCATTATACGTGAGGCAGATAAAGGCGGGGCCATTGTCCTCTAAAACAGGACTGATCACTGTAGGGAGGCACTACGGTTACTATCTGATACCAATTCCTATCGGAAACTATCCAAGGATCCCACCAAACAATATCAGGAAGATCTTAAATTACTACTTGGAAGGGTACGACAATCTGGTGTGTTTAGTAAGGCAGAATATGATTACCTATTTTGCGCTGCTCCCACCATCCCTATCCTGTATCACTTACCCAAGATTCACAAATCCCTCACTGATCCTCCTGGGCGACCTATTATTTTTGGTATCAACTCTCTCACAGCTAACCTTTCCCAATATGTAGACACTTTTTTACAACCACTTGTGCCAACACTACCTTCACACTTATTAGACACTACTTCGGTTCTTACTCTACTTCACGATTTTCCTTGGGTGAACACCTATTTACTAGCCACTTTAGATGTACAGGCACTTTACACATCAATACCTCACAAAGGTGGATTAGAAGCCATAGATTTCTATCTAGCACTTCACGACACACTCCCACCTATACAGCGTCACTTTATTCACGATTCCATCGAGTTTATTTTGCAACACAATTATTTTCTATTTCAGCACGACTACTATGTACAACACTGTGGTACTGCTATGGGGACCCGCTTTGCACCTTCCTTTGCCAATCTTTACATGGGATGGTGGGAGTCGATGCATATATGGGGTATCACTGTATCTCCTCCTCAGTTAAAACTCTGGAGGAGATACATTGATGATATACTAGTTGTCTGGGATGGCGATGAGACGTCATTTAAAAACTTTGTTGATAGGATTAATAACAATAATTTTAATCTCACCTTCACTAGCAATGTCCAGAAGGACAATACTACCTTCTTGGACTTATCAATCTCCATCAAGGGAGACTCTCTTCTTACACAAACTTTCTTTAAAGACACTAATGTAAATTCCTATTTGCATCCCAAAAGCGGACATCAAAAGAAGTGCATTGACAATATTCCGTATAGCCAATTTCTCCGCATCAGGAGGAATTGTGCAACTGTTGATAGCTATATGGAACAGTCACAAATACTGATTAAACGCTTTAGACACAAGGGCTATCAGGAGGAATTAATATCTGAATCCTACCTTAAAGCATTGAATAAAAATAGGGATTCATTACTACTAAAAAAGAGTAAACAAATACATGCCAAAACCTTAGGATGTAAAAACAGTGACTTAGAAGTCGATAACATTCACACACTCGACTCCCCCCGTCAACCATAAAAAAGACAAACAAGAGACACCATATTTTGTGACACAATTTAATTCTTCCCATAATTCCATAAAAAATATTTTGACCAAACATTGGCACATTTTACTCATGGATCCAATTTTAAATAAATTTCTTGCTCCAAAACCACCCGTTGTTTTTAAAAAAGCACAGACTTTAAAAACCATCCTTGCCCCATGTCTATTAAAGGGAACAGACAAAGAACCCAAGAAAGATCTAAGGGACCAACTGGGAGTCGTGGGAAATCATAAATGCGCTAGGTGCAAGATTTGCCCAAAAATGCTAACTTGTAAGACCTTTAAATCCCACATTACAGGGACCAATTTCAAAATTTCGAGTTTTATTGATTGTCTGTCCACGTATGTGGTGTACATACTGCAGTGCAGCTGCGGACTGCAGTACGTGGGCAGGACAAAGCGAAATTTGAAAATATGTATTATGGAGCACTTACGCAACATAACTAATATCCCTAAACTAGAAGGGACCTCCAAACCTCTAACTCATCTTTTGACTCATTTTAAAGAAGTACACAACTGTAGTACAGTGGGTGTACAATATATGGGTATTGAGATAATAAAGAGCAACGTGAGGGCAGGAGATAGAGATCTACAATTTGCCAAACGTGAGCAATTTTGGATCTTTACCCTCCAGTCCAAATACCCAGGAGGTCCCAATGATTATATTGAACTTACACCCTTTTTGAGATACAGTAGCGACATCTTTTATTGCACTAAATGCCGGCGGCATGCCGGGATCTACCCCAGCTGCCGCCAGTAATAACCGCGCGCCGCCGCGTTTCCCCCACGCACCCCCCCTCCACTTCGCGTGCAATTTACCCCCCCTTCCCGACCCCGAACCCGGCTCCTGCTCTGCCCCTCTGCTTCCCCGCACCCCCGCTTACCTTAATTTGATCTCCAGGGGTGTCGGGGAAGCCTGGGGAAGCCGGGGAAGCCGGGCGCGCATGTGACTGTGACGTCACAGTGCGCCGCCACGCGCCGCGGCTACCCGCTTCCCAGACGCATGCAGCCGGCGGCTTTTACTCGAATAAAAGCTGCCGCTGCTGTAAACGGATATTAGTTGTTGCATTAAGACTAATGAGATTTTTTATCCATTTCTATGATTATTGGGATCCATTTTTAGTTTTTAATTAATATACCCCTGGAACTTCCCCCCCCTCTCTCACTCCTTCCTTCCCTTCCCCCCCCCCCCCCCCCTCCCCCCCCTCTCTTTTTTTTCTCCCTCTTTCCTCTCTTTTTTCTTCTCTCTTTTTTCTTCTTTGTCTCCCGTCTACCCTTCCTTTACCCCATTCTTTCCTTCCCCCCACTTCCCTCTCTTCTCTTTCTCCCCCTCCCCTTCCCTCTTTCTCTCCTCCCATTTTTCTCAACCCTTTTCCCCTGCTTGTTTACCCCACTTTTCTTTCCCTTTCCCCCCTTTTATCTTCTCATATTATCCTTCCTTCTCCCCTCTCATTCATCTGTTCTATTCTACCATTTTAGACCTTTCACCCCTTTCCCTTCCTTTCTATCCCCCTTTTACAATGTGTTCTTATGTATTTATTGCATGTACCATTGTGATTCAAGTGTGATCTTGTAATACCTTTACATGATCAACTATGGGTTATTACCTACATGGGTGGCCCTTTACAGTGTTTTTTATTTAATTATTAATATATTGCTAATGAAATTTATTTTGTTTTTATTAGTATAAAGTTCAGTGCATACCGTTTGCATTTATAATACCTTTTAAGCCTCGTCAGTACATTGCATTTATTATGCATGTACTCCTATTGGCTAATTCACTACCCTATCGGGAACCCAGTATTACTGTTACCTACCACGTAGGTGTCCAAAATATTGCCTGATGAAGCACAGCACTGTGTGAAACGCGTTGCGAAAGCCCTACGGTGCAGTTAGAAGTCAGCCCACTGGTGTACCTACCCCCAGCTGTCCCATCAACAACCAGAGACTCTTCGGCACGCCAGAGTGAGTTTCTCTGGGGAACCGGCGTTTGAGGCGGGCTACTATTCATGGGTCCTGCGAGAAGCCGCAACCCGGAAGTAAGAACAACTTGGTGCCGAGCCAGGCAGCCCCAGCGCGCGGGTCTACCTCGTAAGCCTCTGCACCATCTCTTTATGCCCAGGACACCACCAGGACTGTTTCCTCTGCACCTTATTACTGGATGTACTTACCCCTATATGTAAGTTTTTATTGTTACTACTACTAACATGTTTTAATTAAATCTTGACCCTCGGTGCACTTTTGTGTTTCATTCCCTGCTGTTGCCCGCGTTTGGAGCCATCCTGCGACGGGACCTGTGGAGGAGGGGTGCCTTCACATCACATCAGCTGCAAGAGGGAAGAGTTGATCCACTACGAGATCCTGTTAGGAAGCAAGAGCGCGGTTTGACTTTCTCATCTTAGATGCAAATAGGTTTGTGAGAAAACTCACAGTTAAAAGATTCTTTCTGAGTAAAAACTCAGAATCAAGGTTAAATGGAAGAGTCTATTCCGAGGGAACAACAGTGAATGTTATTGATGAGGAAGAAAACAAATTTATACACTCCACATTAAAGTCCAAGTCCGCCTTTTACCCATCATTTTGCAAAGGTAACAATTTGGATGTTTTTTTACCAAATGGTTACGAATTACTTGGAAGATTTTATCAATAAAAAAAATCTACCTTCAAACATAATTTAACAAAAATAGAAAGAGAAGAACTAAAGAAGATTGATAACTAATCTCTCATCTTCAATAAACAAGATGATAAGGGAGGTGCAGTAGTTGTGATGGACAGAGAGAAGTATTTGAAAGAATCATACAGGCTACTTAATGATGAAACAACATATCAGAAAGTAAGAAAGGATCCCTCCCTTGAATACACAGATGAGTTAAAGATACTATTAGATAAATGTAAAGATTTGGGGATTTTAAATTGTATTGAATATGTTTTTTTAATGAAAAATAAAGCCCAGATACCCATTTTTTACTTTGTACCAAAAGTGCATAAAAGCCTAGAGAACCCACCAGGAAGCCCCAGAATATCAGGGATTGACATCTTAACCTCCAATCTGTCTGCATATATTGACTATATTCTGCAGTCTCATGTTAAGGGACTGAGATCATATGTGAAGGATACCACAGCCATTATCAATATACTGAATGATTTGGAATGGAAAAAAGAGTATATATTGGCTGTGATAGATGTGACATCTTGATACACTTCAATAGAACACAAAAAAAGATTGTGAATCCGTTAGGACCATCCTATTGAAAGATGCCAGTACGGATAAGTTACACATATGTAATGGATTTTCTGACCTGGCCTGACCCACCCAATCTCACATTGGCCCTCTGTGGTCTAACCAGTCCCCATTACATGGTAGTGTCTGGTGGTGCACCTGTTGGCAACAGGACTCCTGAGTCTCCCGCATGATGTTGTGTGGGGATTGCCAACTCAGACAGGCAGCTGAGGTAGTTTGTGCGAGTCCTACCTATATCCAGTGCAGCGCCTCCACCTCATCAGGATCCCTGCGTCTGCGTGGGGATGATTCTGATGAGGAACTCCTTCTTGGTGGGGTCTTCCCCTGCTGAGTAACTCCAGACTCACACAGTGACGTGTCTTTATGCAAGGTCATTCTTTATTGATTGGTGATATGGGCTAGCTGCCCCTCGCAGTAAGTTACTTAGCCGCACATCTTGGCAGGCGATCCCTTCCAAGGTACACCCTCCCAATGGAGCGGGATCCCCTCTCCCCTCAGGGAGATCACCCCTGTGCCAGGTCCCTGGACACAGTATGGCGTTGACAGCTTGATGCTGATTGATTTAGAATGGGGCCACTAGTTACACTGGCGACACACTTTATTGCAGTGTGGCCAGTACCGCAAGCCGGGAGATTTCCCGGCTTGCAAGTGGCAGCCCCTCGGCGTGCCGCGCGTCTCCGATGGGAGCCCTGGTGTCCCGCGATGTGGGGGACGGCGGCAGGGGGTTCCGGGGGACCCGGCGGACCCGGAGAGGAGAGGGGGAAGCCGCGATCGGCGGGCCTCTCCTCCGCTGCTTCGGCGCGCGCCCGGCACCCTCCGGCGCGCGCCAGGTAACTGCTGCGGCCGAGAACGGGCAAATGCTCGAATAAACTCGGCCGCAGCAGTACAGCACTAGTGAGCCTCTTTCCCCAGGTCTCAACGCAGACCTGCTCCTAACTCCAACACACTAACTTTGAGCAGTGCTGTGCCTTATATCTTCAGGGGGCAGGCACATCTTTGATGTCACTAACGGTGGACTCAGAGTATGTAGCTCCTCCCATCCACACATAGGGCACCTCACCAGGGTGTGAGGGCAAACCTCCATGATTACTGCTGGCATCCCTGTTACTTACCAGGCCTTACTGCCAGCAGGAGGGATAACTGCAGACCATTTTACAGTATGGCTATATTCTCCCCCTGGTGAATCCCAACGACCCGGCTGGGACCTAAATTTATGTACCTTCTTCGGGAAACACTGATAAATGGAACACATAATTGGTTACAACAGTTGCATTATCAGTAAAGAGTATCGCACCAAGCACGCCCTGACCAGCAGGCACTAACTCGTGCAACAGCTGTCCTGTACCTCCTAATAATAGTGACGTGGGTCGGGCTTCTTAACTTCCCGACCCCCCATATCCAGGACCATGGTGTTGTACTCACGCGGTAGCCCATTTTCTGGTCTGTATATGACCTTGTGCTTATAGATGCTCCGCCCTATACCCCATACCCGCATGAGCTGCGCAATTCTCTCCTCGGCCTTGTGCCCAGTAATGGTGCCACCCTTGTTCACCATATAGTGTTCGATCGTCTCCCTCAGCCACCTGTCCCTATTGTCCTCAATCTCCTGCATGAGGGGTTCAGGAACATAAGGATATTCCAGGCCGTGGGAATTTTTGTACTTGGTGATAATGGCCCTCTCCGCCCTACTGACACGGGTCAACTTAGCATTGCCCGCCCTTCCGGGTAACACCCACGATAGGGGCTCATCCGGTTCTACCGGATCCGTTAATCTACTGGGACCCATGGGCTCTATGTTATTGTGGCAGATCTGGTACCACCGCTCCTGCATTTCCCTTTTCCGCTCTTCTGCAGTAAACTCCCCACGAGCCCACCAGTAGTCGACCACATCCACCTTCTCTAGTAGGAACCGAGTATGGTCCAACCACCCCACGTAACCTTCGAATAAGGGGGCCCACCACCGGGTCTCCCTAACCTCTTCTGGGGCAGATTCTATCGAATCCCCTTCCTCTTGCTCTCCCCAGGAGGACACCCCAGATGTCCCAGTAGATCGGGAGTTAGGCCGCCCCACCCGCTTGGGCCTATTCGCTAAAGTTACGCTCACAACACTAGCGCAATCGCTGGAGATTGACACTTCCCGCGAATAACCTCCACCCACCGACCCGTCATCGGATGTGAAACTCCCCAGTCTCTCCCCAGTCAGTTCTTCGGAGGTACCCTGGGACCCTCCGGACATTCCCAAACTTGACGAGGACCCCCGGGAAAACGTGACCGGGACTGGGGATTTAGCTAGGGCGTGGGGTTGGGCATAAGGGCGGCCAGTGGGTATCTGCGGGGTTCCGACCCGCTCTCTCCTACTGCATTGTCCAGAGTTACCGCAAGGGCTCTCCACTGGTCGGGTCTCACCGCTCTCCTTTCTCGACGCCTGCCAACTCTTATTAGGACCGGGCGATTGGGAAGCACTGCCCGATCCGTGATGCGTAGTCGTCTCTCTGGTTGTTCTACCACGCCCGCCGGAAGTGACGTCATCTACGAGGCTGGACGCTCCGCCATCTTGGGATGGGTCCCCAAGCGGGATCTCTCCTTCAAAACGACATCCGGCAGCTCCGCTGGTTTCGATCGCACCGCCTGGGCCTGGTACCGGCTTTCCTCCGCCGACGTAGCCATCGGAGCCTGGTAAGAACAAGGACTGCTCTTACCACTCCGGGGTGTTGGTGTGGATCGACCCTCACCACTGGACCTGCCGGTCCCCGGAACCAGGGGACTCCGTCTCTCGGTCTTCCGTGGCACCGGTGACACCCGCTTCTTTTCGCCGACAGCTCCGGTAAGTGGCTCTTTTCTCCCATTACCGCCACTGGAGCTTGTGGTTTGCCGAATCACCGCATCGAACGATGCCATGGGTTACTCCTCAGAGGAATCCACTTCCACCTTGCTTGGGGGCACCGGTCGGGGTGACCGCCGCTTAGTTTCTCGGCCAGCACACCTGCCGATCGTTTCTTTCTCCTCGGGCTCGGCTTTGGCAACCGGCCCCGATCCCCATTCTCTGGGATCCGCAGCTTCCCTCCAGAGCGTGCCGGGTAGCTCGGCTGACAGCATAGCCGCATCTCCCACTGCTTCGATGGCCTGAATGGGTATGAACGTAGGCATAGGCCACAAGTATTGAAGAGCACGGTGCGGGCAGCGTGCCGCTGTACCCACTGTACCACCGGGTAGTCTGCACTGTAAACAAAGGCACACCACAGTCTCGGTACCGGCCACCTGAAACACCAGGAAGCCTCCTGGTGCCGAATAGGGTTGGGTGGATACCATAGTATTCCCTTCCTGCTTACAGGCCATAGTCACGGTAGGAGGTACTCGCAGCAGTGGTCTGTTCAGTGTACTGGCTCCGCGTGACTGACAAGCAGGGGTTGAGTTGCCAACCACTCCCTTGACTAGCTCCACCCTCATCTGACAAAGCTGGAAGCCACCCCCACTATTGGAGATTAGAGGCGGATCCCACAACTTTATAGGATGTCCTGGGATTAGTGCTGTATTTGTCACAGTCCTTGGGGGCGCGGCTTCAGTTTTCGCGCCACCACCCGAGCACCATTCCTTATTTGGCGCCATCCCCGGCCAAATTTTCTCAGCCTCTTTGTCTTTTCCTCCACAGGCATCACTAATTACAGGCGCGGCCGGCTCACCAGCTCCTCGCTCAGCTGAATCCGTTCCCACTGGGCATAATTGGAAACCACTCCTCCTGGTTGAGATTAGGGGGAGGTCCCACAAGTTGATCGGGTGACCCAGCACTGGGGCTGAGTTAGTCATAGTCCATGAGGGCGTGGCCCCAGGTTTCGCTCCATAAACCCCAGCAGGGCAGGGTTTTCCTGTTGGCGCCACTCCTGGCCAACTTTCTGTAAATCCAGAATCTGCAGAATTTTCTGCACTTGCTCCACGCGGTCTCCCAGGGAAGCGGGAGCGGCCATTTTGGTTCGCGCTGTCAGTCTCTTTGAGCGTTGAGGTAGCGTTTAACTGTTTGTATGCCGACTGACAGGCAACTTCATCATTTTCTCCACATATCACAGTAATGTCCTCCTCCATGTCCTCAGGGGTAGTACCCCTAGGTCCCAGACAGGACAAAAACGGCGTGGCCACAGCTTTCGCGCCACTCCACAACATGCTTGCCAAAGTCACATAGTAGCTTGCTCTTCAGCAGAATGCACACTACATGCGTTCCCTCCATCTGCCTCCATCCGCCATTTTGGACCTTCCGCACCGCGCGGATCCTCCATTCTTGCGGTCGCCATTTCGTTGCTGTATTTACTGTGATTGTACATGGAGCTCCTCTCTGTGGGGCAGCTGCCACAACGGTACAATAAAGATTGCCTTGATGCACCACCTTGTGTACCTAATGTAGGCTGGATTCGTGTTTGCACTACCTCAGGCTAGGCTCACTCTTTCTGTGTCTGCTGTATTTCCTTCCTCCCAGTCTGTGCTCCCTTCGGTAAGTGGTCTGGAATGGGCTAGAGTACTCTGGCTCTTCCATGCAGTACTTGGGGCGTCTACCTACTGTCGGCTAGCCTAGCGCAGACCCTGTCCAGAATCCCTGACCTCGTTAACAGGCTATCCCTTCAGGCATCCTACCAACTAGCACTACCTCAAGGTGACTAGAACAGCTATAGCCCCTCTCCAAACCTCCAACTCCTTTCAAGCCCCTAGGTCGTCCCTGCGAGCTGACAATTCTCCATCAGCCCCCTGACTACCCCTAGGCTCCGTCCCAACGCAGCACAAAATGGCAGCAGACACTCTCCCTGTTTCCCAGTGTGCCTAGCAAAAGCCTGTCCTGTTGACAGGTCTACATATCTCAGCAGCACCTCCAAATGTAATGGATTTTCTGACCTGGCCTGACCCACCCAATCTCACATTTGCCCCTATGGTCTAACCAGTCCCCATTACATGGTAGTGTCTGGTGGTGCACCTGTTGGCAACAGGACTCCTGAGTCTCCCGCATGATGTTGTGTGGGGATTGCCAACCCAGACAGGCAGCTCAGGTAGTGTGTGCGAGTCCTACTTATATCCAGTGCAGCGCCTCCACCTCATCAGGATCCCTGCGTCGGCACGATGGGGATGATTCTGATGAGGAACTCCTTCCTTTGGTGGGGTCTTCCCCTGCTGAGTAACTCCAGACTCACACAGTGACGTTCTTATGCAAGGTCATTCTTTATTGATTGGTGATATGGGCTAGCTGCCCCTCCGTGTCAGTAAGTTACTTAGCCGCACATCTTGGCAGGCGATCCCTTCCAAGGTAGTAACACCCTCCCAATGGGCGGGATCCCCTCTCCCCTCAGGGAGATCACCCCTGTCGGCCAAGGTCCCTGGGACCAGTATGGCGGGTGACAGCTTGATGCTGATTGATTTAGAATGGGGCCACTAGTTACAGCACTAGTGAGCCTCTTTCCCCAGGTCTCAACGCAGACCTGCTCCTAACTCCAACACACTAACTTTGAGCAGTGCTGTGCCTTATATCTTCAGGGGGCAGGCACATCTCTGATGTCACTAACGGTGGACTCAGAGTATGTAGCTCCTCCCATCCACACATATGGCACCTCACCAGGGTGTGAGGGCAAACCTCCATGATTACTGCTGGCATCCCTGTTACTTACCAGGCCTTACTGCCAGCAGGAGGGATAACTGCATACCATTTTACAGCATGGCTACACATACATTTCCTAATTGAGTGTATGAAATTTATCTTGCACAAAAATTATTTTTGGTTTGAAGATACATTTTTCCTTCAGAGATGTAGTACAGCCATGGGGTCCAGGTTTGCACCGAGCTACGCCAATCTCTTTATGGGAGATTGGGAAGATCTTAATATCGTGTCTGAAGTGGGGCCCAGTGCAGACCTGGTCCTCTGGCCGAGGTATATTGACGATATTATTTTAGTGTGGAAGGGGGATTCAGATAGCCTTACTAGGTTTATAGAAGAATTAGATGACAATGATAGAAATCTGCGTTTTACGTCAAAAATGAGTGATATAGAGGTGGGCTATTTAGACCTGACTATTTATATTGAGAATGACCAAGTGAAAACTAGGTCGTTCTTTAAACCTGTGGATACCAATCACTAAATTCTGAGAACAAGCTGCCACCATCCTAAATGGATGGATAATGTACCATACGGGCAGTTTTGCAGGATAAAAAGGAACTGTTTGGACGAAGGAGTATTCTCTAGTCAAGTAGACATTTTAAAGAAAAGGTTTTTAGAGAAAAACTATAGTGAGAAACTCCTTGAAGACTCCCTTGAAAAAACAAATAGATTAGAAAGAAAGGACCTGATTAAAGTTAAAGAAAAGCTACCCTTTTCAGAGACAATGAAAAAGGACTTTAGCTTTCCATTCCTGATTGAATATAACATGGATGCAAAGAAAATTAAAGATATTATTAAAAACCATTAGCACTTATTGTTGAGAGATCCCCTATTGAGGAATGAGATTCCCAAAGTACCAGATGTAAAAAAAAATAAAAAAAATGCAATCTGAAGAATAGGTTGGCTCCAAGTTTAATAAGAAAATGCAAGAATGGTGAAAGTAATGATGAGAGAAATTTTTTGAAGGATGCTGAGTGTTTTTAAAAAAAAGGCTTCTTCGGTTGTACATCCTGCACAGCGTGTAAGTTCAAGTCTAAAGATAAATTATGCTTCAAATCAAATGTGATGGAGACTTTAAAAATAGAACAATTTATATGCTGCAGGTCTGAGTTTGTCATATACTTGTAAGAGTAGAGAAGAGAGCTGTGAACAGCTGTGCGCCAGTTCACCTCTCTTCTCTACGCTTACCAGCATTTCCACTCAGCTGCACGCCACCTAGGACATTCAGATTGGGCAATATGTGAGTACTTTTGACTTTAACTTTATTTCAACCACAATCCATTCAAGGGACCATCCCCATGAGGAATACATAGGGGCTACACTTACAGCCTTGTCTTCAGGGATTAATTGGCCCCACAGAGGATTTTGTATCTTCATTAACCTCACTAGCCCCAGTCTGTGAATTTATTTGTATTACATGCATCATATGGATCCAGCGCTGGAGCGCATTAATCACTAACTACTCTTTTGTCATACACTTGTTGGAATGCTCCTGTGGTCTCCAATGTGTATGCAAAACAAAAAGACCCATCAGGACACGCATTCTTGAGCACTTGAGCACTATTCGGAGGGGGTCACCACTCATAGTGTGCCCAGACATTTTTTTTAAGTGTCACAACTCAGATCCCACCGGTTTGACCTTTATGGGGATTGATTTGGTGCAGCAAAATTGGAGAGGAAGAGATAGTGGATTGGATTTAAGTAAGCGGGAAATGTTTTCATAAATTAAAGACGCCTACCCCTTTCGGCTTAAATGCTGACTTTGAGATTATACCTTTTTTATAACCTTAAACCTTTGTATTTATATATTTAAATACTTAAATTCTTAATGCTTTTAATGAGGTAGTATCTTTGAAAGCTCTGGATCTCTCCATTTAAAATCTGCACCTACTCTCTCCCTGGGTTTATCTTCTTAGATATAAGTTTGATGTTTTAAGCAGTTTTTATAAATACAGTATGTGATTTTTAATACAGTTTTTGTTTTCTCCTTGTTCTTTTCCCCCTTATGCAAACCCATGATGCGGTCAAGTTATATATAGAGACTATACTATATATATATATATATATATAGCAACTGTAAATATTACTGTATGTTCATTTGCATGTCTTAGACAGGTCTGCAACCCTGTCTTTCCCCATTGTCACCCAGCATACAGCGCTTCCACTGCAGCAAGGGATTCTGGGAAATGACATGCAAATGAGCACTCAGTGCCACCTTTTGTCTCAAGCTCGTATTACACAAGCCAATCCTCAAGCCAATGCATGCTGTTTTAAACACAGCTTTTAGACAGAGGCTGGGATGAGATGCAAAGCCATTAGACCCACTCACATACATACATGTTTCAACCATGATGGGTATCATCAGTGTGAGGCTGGTCTTAATGGCTAGCAGGTTTGAGACTAGACTAGGTAATCACCACTGTCATTTAGGTTATGGTGGGTAAAAAAAGTGACAAAAACCCTCCACAGTAAAGCATAAAGCAACTGTAAATATTACTGTATGTTCATTTGCATGTCTTAGAAAGGTCTGCAACCCTGTCTTTCCCCATTGTCACCCAGCATACAGCGCTTCCACTGCAGCAAGGGATTCTGGGAAATGACATGCAAATGAGCACTCAGTGCCACCTTTTGTCTTAAGCTCGTATTACACAAGCCAATCCTCAAGCCAATGCATGCTGTTTTAAACACAGCTTTTAGACAGAGGCTGGGATGAGATGCAAAGCCATTAGACCCACTCACATACATGTTTCAACCTTGATGGGTATCATCAGTGTGAGGCTGGTCTTAATGGCTAGCAGGTTTGAGACTAGACTAGGTAATCACCACTGTCATTTAGGTTATGGTGGGTAAAAAAAGTGACAAAAACCCTCCACAGTAAAGCATAAAGCAACTGTAAACATTACTGTATGTTCATTTGCATGTCTTAGACAGGTCTGCAACCCTGTCTTTCCCCATTGTCACCCAGTATACAGCGCTTCCACTGCAGCAAGGGATTCTGGGAAATGACATGCAAATGAGCACTCAGTGCCACCTTTTGTCTCAAGCTCGTATTACACAAGCCAATCCTCAAGCCAATGCATGCTGTTTTAAACACAGCTTTTAGACAGAGGCTGGGATGAGATGCAAAGCCATTAGACTCACTCACATACATGTTTCAACCTTGATGGGTATCATCAGTGTGAGGCTGGTCTTAATGGTTAGCAGGTTTGAGACTAGACTAGGTAATCACCACTGTCATTTAGGTTATGGTGGGTAAAAAAAGTATATATAGACGATATATATATATATAGACGATACCGTTCTGTGGCTAACGAAATGCTTTTATTGTATGTTTCCAATGTACAATGTGAATGAAAAGTATTTTTGTGTTTTTCCCTTTCCGGGCATGCAATCAAGCAAGGATTGCTAGGTTATGAGTTTCAAGGGGAGTTTTGCAGAGGAACCGTTAACAGAATGTGCCTAGGAGGTTGGGGTCCAGAGTTGTCGGATCCCCCATAAATGTACCTGGGAATCATGCCTGATTCTTGAATACATGTAGGCACATTGTCCCGGCAATACCTCACCTTGAAAATGTAACCGAGACTTGCCACTAGGATGCCCTGCTTCAGCATAACTCAGAAAGGAGAATGAGGCATAGGGATCACTATGTATTAAATTAGCTGAGGAAATCCCTGAGTTAAGGGGGGTACCCCAGCTACGGCCAAGGTGACCCACAAACAGTATATGGTTTGTGGGTGCCCAGACCTACATAAGGTTGGGGGGACTCAGAGGGAAATAAGGAAGACAGAGACAAACATGTTTTCCTTTTCTTTTCCCTGTACCCGGGATACACACATCTCTTTGCCCCCATTTACCTTTCTGGTCTATGCTGTAGCAGGGAAACCGGGCAGTGAGTCGCACAACTGCTTTCCAGGGAGGATTTTGCCCATAGGTCTGTGTCTACATGTTCCCGGAATTCTGACCTGATTCCCGGACACATGTTTGGGGTGTGTAGCAACTCTGGACACAATCCGACAACACTTTCACCGCAAAACCCACCGTGAATCTCAAAGCCTGAGAATCTCCACTGGTTAGCACTCCTGGAAAGGTAAAATACACATACATTCTTTATTACAATACAATGCATGTGCAATGATGGGGTTCAAGAGCTGACACTCTAATCTCTCCAATAGGGCTCAGAGGAAACCAGCCGGGCATAGGACCTTTATTTATGGCCTGGTTACCCCTCACTGTTAGGCTGTGAATGCCTAAATCATCATGTTCTTTATTGGCAGCTCTCACCTGCAACACTCACGCTGTACAATATTACATTCTAAGATTGGACTGATACTTAAGTGAGGGAGATAGGTCTGCAAGTGCATTAGACAGTGCAGCCAGATGGAAGAGACTGACATATACCCAATGCACTGCAGTTAGAAGGTACTGTATATTAATTTTTCACTGCCATACTGTAGCTTATGCACCAAATGAAATAGAGATCAATACTGTGTGTGAGTAGGCACACATATCCACATTTCATTAAAGATCAGCACGTTTGGAGGCTCCTAGATGGTTTCACACTTTCTGCGTAAGTAATGAGAAGGATATTTTGTTACTAAATGTGACCCATCATTATTATGGGGACTAATCGGAGAAGTTACCTCTGGCATCTCTTCTGCTGGCTTCTTCCCAGTATGTAAGGATTTAGAAGTTTTTTGCAAAAATCTAGGAAACAGTCAATACAAAAAAAGTTAAATAAATTGAAAAAACTCAGAAGAAGAAAAAATGACTGATCTAAAAATGTTAACAAATCTCTTACCCTAAACCTTTCCCTTCACCATCTGGATGTGATGTTGATCTTTGGGAGCGAATCTGGGGGGACAAATATACAGTACTTGGGGACTTATTCTATATCCTCTATCGGGCCGTTTCGGAGGAAATTCCCAAATTAAGTCAATTTCGACAGAAAATATGGCTGACTGGTTGCTTTTGCAGATATAGAATAAACCCCTTACTGCTGAGTCAAATCGATATTAATAACAAATTTTATGCTGCAAATGCCTAAATCATCATGTTCTTTATCGGCAGCTCTCACCTGTAACACTCGCGCTGTACAATATTACATTCTAAGCTTGGACTGCCATTTAAATGAGGGAGATACGTCTGCAAGTGCATTAGACCAGGGGTGAGAAAACTTTTTATGCCGAGCCCCCCTTCTCATCCATGACATTTCTCACAGCCCCTGCCTGATGTAATCAAAATCACATGACGTCAGCGCACGTGAGCTGATTCAGCCAATGAGGGCGAACCAGCTTTGTGACGTGTCCGCCACGTGTCTACAATCTCCTGCAGTCAAGTTCACAAATCGCTTGGGCTGCAGGCGTGCGCACAGGCAGTATACTAGTATTGGATCACCGTTTATTTTATTGTTTGCTGGCCTCTGGTAATATGTTTTTTTCTGGTGCACAAAGGCAATCCATTTGAGGGAGCATTCATCCATCTCTTTGCTACATCCCTTCCCTCTCATGCCCCCTTTTTTTCCCCTCCCTTTTTTCCTTCTCCCATTTGCTTTCCCCAGTGTCATCCACTCCTACCTACCAGTTTTATGTATTATTTATTTATTCCCGTTTTAAATGTTGCCCAGTGATCAGGGACCCCATAACCAAACTCAAGGGGGATACTGATGAATCTCCCTTGCTGATCAATACTCCCAAGTGACCCCCCTGACCCAAACAATAACCCCCAGCCCCCAAAACTCATCCCCCTCCCAAGCCCCTCAATTCTGCCATCTCTGCCTGACCTTCATCCCTCCGTTTAGCCATTGTGTCTCTCCCTCCAGCCATTGTGTCTCTCCCTCCAGCCATTGTGTCTCTTTCCCCCCCCCCAGTGTCTCTCTCTCCCACCTCCCCCAGTGTCTCTCTCTCTCACCTTCCCCCGTGTCTCTCTCTCTCACCTTCCCCCAGTGTCTCTCTCTCACCCCTTCCCCCAGTGCCTCTCTCTCTCCCATTCCCCCAGTGTCTCTCTCTCACACCTTCCCCCCAGTGTCTCTCTCTCACCTTCCCCCCAGTGTCTCTTTCTTAAATTCCCCCAGTGTCTTTCTCTCTCACCTTTCCCCGGTGTCTTTCTCTCTCACCTTCCCCTGGAGTCTTTCTCTCTCACCTTCCCCCAGTGTCTTTATCTCTCACCTTCCCCCAGTGTCTTTCTCTCTCACCTTTCCCCGGTGTCTTTCTCTCTCACCTTCCCCCGGAGTCTTTCTCTCTCACCTTCACCCAGTGTCTTTCTCTCACCTTCCCCCCAGTGTCTTTCTCTCACTTTCCCCCCAGTGTCTTTCTCTCACATTCCCCCCAGTGTCTCTCTCTCACCTTCCCCCCAGTGTCTCTCTCTCACCTTACCCCCAGTGTCTCTCTCTCTCTCATCTTCCCCCAGTGTCTCTCTCACCTTCCCCCAGTGTCTCTCTCACCTTCCCCAGTGTCTCTCTCACCTTCCCACAGTGTCTCTCTCTCACCTACACCCAGTGTCTCTCTCTCACCTTCCCCCAGTGTCTTTCTCTCTCACCTTCCCCCAGTGTCTCTCTCACCTTCCCCAGTGTCTCTCTCACCTTCCCACAGTGTCTCTCTCTCTCACCTTCACCCAGTGTCTCTCTCTCACCTTCCCCCAGTGTCTTTCTCTCTCACCTTCCCCCAGCGTCTCTCCCCCCTCTCCTCCATCCTCTCCGCCCATTCTCTCTCCCCCTCCCCCCAATATGTCTCCCACCTCTCCATGTCTCTCCCCCTCCCCCAAATATGTCTCCCACCCCTCCATGTCTCTCTTTCTCTACCCCCCCCCAATATTTATCCCACCTCTCCGTGTCTCTTTCTCTCCCCCTGCCCCCAATATGTCTCCAACCTCTCCATGTCTCTCTTTATCTCCCCCTCCCCCAATATGTCTCCCACCTCTCCATGTCTCTCTTTCTCTCCCACCTCCCCATATGTTCTCCCCACCTCTCCATGTCTCTCTTTCTCTCCCCCTCCCCCAATACTTATCCCACCTCTCCATGTCTGTCTTTCTCTCCCCCTCCCCCAATATGTCTCCAACCTCTCATGCCTATTTTATCTCCCTTCCCCTCCAACATGTCCCCACCTCCCATGTCTCCTTCCTCTCCACTCCCCACAAATATGTCTGCACCCGCTCTCCTTCTCCCCCCACCCCCAATTTGCTCTCCAGCTCTCATGTCTCTCTTTCTCACCCCTCACCAATGTCTCCACTCTCAATGTCTCTTTTCTCTCTCCCCTCCCCCCATATGTCTCCCACCTCTCCATGTCTCTCTTTCTCTCTTTCCCCACCCCCACTCTGTCTACACCCTCTCCATGTCTCTCTTTCTCTCCCCCTCCCCCAATATGTCTCCCAACCTGCATGTCCTCTTTATCTTCCTCTCCCCCCAACAGCTCCCCACCTCTCCGTGTCTCTTTCCTCCCCTCCACCCAATACTTATCCCACCTCCATGTCGTCTTTCTCTCCCTCTCCCCCCAATATGTCTCCAACCTCTCCATGTCTTCTTTATCTCTCTCCCTCTCCCCCCAACATGTCTCCCACCTCTCTATGTCTCTCTTTCTCTCCCACTCCCCACAATATGTCTCCCACCTCTCCATGTCTCCCTCACTACCCCCAATTTGTCTCCCAGCTCTCCATTTCTCTCTTTCTCACCCCCTCACCCAATTATGCTCCAATCCTCTCCATGTCTCTCTTTCTCTCCCCTCCCCCCAATATGTCTCCCCACCTCTCCATGTCTCTCTTTCTCTTCCCCTCCCCCAATATGTCTACCACCTCTCCATGTCTCTCTTTCTCTCCCCTCCCCCCAAATTGTTCTCCCAACCTCTCCATTCGTCGTCTTTATCTCCCTCTCCCCCCCCAACATGTCCTCCCACCTCTTCCCATGTCTCTCTCTTCTCTCCGCCCGTCAAGACTCGCTTCCACAATCCCACATCTATGTCTCCCATCACCTCCTCTCCATTTCTCCACCCCTGAGCCCCCAATTGTCTCCCAGCTCTCTCCATGTCTCTCTTTCTCACCCCCTCACACCAATATGTTCCCAAACCTCTCACTGTACTCTATTTCTCTTACCCCCTCCCCCCAATAGGTCCTCCACCTCTCCTGCTTCTATCTTCTCTCCCCCTCAACCAACTAGTCTACACACCTCTCCATGTCTCTCTTTCTCTCCCCCTCCCCCCAATAAGTCTACAACCTCTCCATGTCTCTCTTTATCTCCCTCTCCCCCCAATATGTCTCCCACCTCTCCATGTCTCCCCCCCTACCCCCAATTTGTCTCCCAGATCTCCGTTGTCTCTCTTTCTCACCCCCTCACCCAATATGTCTCCAACCTCTCCATGTCTCTCTTTCTCTTCTCCCCTCCCCCCAATATGTCTCCCACCTCTCCTGTCTCTCTTTTCTACCCTCCTCCCCCCCAATATGTCTACCACTCTCCATGTCTCTCTTTCTCTACCCCATCCCCCCAATCTGTCTCACCACCTATGTCTCTCTTTTCTCCCACCACCCGCCCACAACATACACTCACCTCATCATGGCGGCTTCAGCAAGTCCCAAGCCTGTGCTGCATGACTGTGCCGCACCAGACGCCACTTAATGGCTGCAGGAGAAATTGCAGCTACAGACGTCTTTCCTCTCTGCTTCTCGCAAAATCCCCCTGCAACACCACCGCCCTGAAATCAGTTCACGTCTAAGAATCTGGCACTGCTTAGGTGGGCGCCAGATTTGGCTCTGCATTAGACAGTTGAGCCATATGAGGAGATAACTGAATTATCCCAATACTGTCAGTTAGAAGTACTGTCGTATTATTTTTCACTGGCCATACTTAAGCTTATGCACCAATGCGATAGAATCAATACTTTGGTGAGCATGCAACAATATTCCACATTTGATTAAAGATCAGCAACGTTTGGAGGCTCCTAGATATGTCATCACAACATCTCTCGTAAGTAATGAGAGGGAATTTTGTTACTAATGTACCCATCATTTTATGGGGGACTATCCTCGGGAATTACCTCTGCTCTCTCATCTCTGCTGCCTTCTTCCCATTGTAAGGATTTAGCGTTTTTTTGGACAAATCTGGAAACAGATCAATACAAAAAAGCTTAATAATTGCAAACTCAGAGAAAAATGACTGATCTAAAAAATGTTAATCAAATCTCTTATCCCAATACCTTTCCCTTCACCATCTGGGCTGTGATTGTGATCTTTGGGGCCGATCTGGTGGGACAAATACAGTACGTGGCTGGGGACTTATTCTATATCCCTCTATCGGGCCCGTTTTCGAGGAAATCCCAATTAAGTCAATTTCTGATCAGGAAAATTGGCAGACTGGTTTGCTTTATGGCAGATATAGAATACCCCTTACTTGCTAGTCAAATCGATTTAATACATTTTTGCTGAAATACCTAAATCATCATGTTCTTTATTGGCCTCTCACCGGTAGCCCTTTGCAATGAGATCCTCCCTCCTGGATTATTGCTTGTAACCTTTTCCTATCAAACACTATGTGGACTTCAGGGGATTCCGTCCCCCTTCTTTCCTCTCCCTCTGTCCCATCTCCTTCCAAGCCCTCTAACAGAAAGACCTTTCCCACTCCTTCTCCTGTATCCTGTCGACTTCTCACCCCTCTCCACTGCCCGTCAGCGCATGTTCCCGCAGGTCTCGTGCACCCCGCCCGCGCGTCCCCGCGAGCCCCTGCACTGATGCTTTCCCACTCCCAGAAACCACCCGCTAATGCCCCGAGCCATGCCTCAGCCTTCCCTGTTCGGTTCTCTCTGTCCTGCTTCCTCGCTCCCTCATCTGGGTACCCCTGGCGCTTTGCTCCGCGCGCCTGGTGACGCGGCTTTGTCGCGCGCTCCCCTCAACTTGCGGAGTTTCTGCGCACGTCGACCACGCTCTCCTCGTCTGGTCCTTTCACCCTTCGGTTCCTCTCTCTCATGCTCCTCTTATCAGCTGCCAGCCATACCTCGACTCCTCCTCCCATCCCTTCGGCCCATTTCCCTTGAGCTGCCCCTTCTGTCTCCTCTCTCTTCTCCATCCTCCCCGGACCTATCATCCCTGTTTGTCCTCCCACTTCTCTCTCTACTCCTCCCTCTTCTCACCATTGGTGTGTCCTCCCTTTATAATCCCTGTCTGTCCTCATCTTCTATACTTACTTCCTGCATAGTTTCCTGTTTCCCTTTTTGTGTGCTAGACCTATGCTAGGTGCTCCTCCTCGCCTCGAGTCCCTGCTGTTTCCTGGTCCATGCTCCCTTGTTTACTATTGGATTTTCCCCTGGCTTTGACCGCCTGCTTGTCCTGGACTAATACCCTGTCTCTCTGTATACCCACTTGGAACCTTGCTACAAAACTCTACCTGCTGACCTCTTGAATCACTGGACCTGGCTTTGATTGTACCGGTGACTGACTCTACTCTCTGGCTACCCTGGACATTGGCACATTGATACACCATTCTTAACGATTACAACCAACAGACGTTGCAAGTATCATAACCACTCTCTCTAAGCCCACCAAAGCTAACCCACACTCCAGTTCTAGCTCCCACCCTGCTGTGGTGTTTTTGTTTCAGGTATCCGTTCCCAACACTTACGTGTTGTCTGTTACCAGTATTCTCGGCGGTCAATCAGGCTGGTGACATTATGCAGAAGCCGCAGTGGGAAACGCAAAACACTCCCTGAGCGTGTGTTCAAGTATATTACGCATAGAGGCCTTAATTGTGCTAAAAACATCGATTGTCTAACCTAGTTCTACTTTTTCCATGCAAATGCCACTTTTCCACCTTCAAGAGAGCCCCATGGCTCCTACGCAGCCACCCGGGCTACAACCTAAACGGCCAACTCTGGCCTCTGGCATTCGCCCTCCTCCAACTATCACGTCGATGGGGACCCCCTCGCCTGCCGCGGTTTCTTAAAACCAATGTTGATGGTCAGTTTGACATGTCCCCCTCTCTGTTTCCCTTCCACTGGTCGTGGCTAAAGTAGCATTGTATAAATCCCTTGCTCAACGGAGATGCCTCTCGCTTGGGCCTCCCCCCTATGGGAGCGCAAAACCACAATAACTGCAAGATTATTCTCTCTTCAGACGTGAATTTCAACTTGTTGTTTGATACTCCTGCATGGCGAGAGACAGCCGCCTTCTCTCTTTTCCCATTCTCCTCAGGCCCGAAGATCACTTGCCAATACGCCATTTTATTCCTACGCTGCCCGCTGAAGTCCAGTGGAATGATGAGGCTCTAACCCCGCCGCGTACTGGCACGAACTCCTCAGATACGTTGAAAGATGACCTAGCTAACGCATGCCAGGCCTTATTCCCTGGAGGATTTGAATCATCCTGAGCGTACACATGGATCAGCGTACTCAGGAACGACGGCACAAAAGGGCACTGTTCTCAAGCTCTCTTCTTCTTTCTTGTTTCTTCTCTCACTGGTCCGCCTACAACACCCTCCTGGCACTGGAATCGCCGGAACCGATGCAGGTTGGCAGTCAACAACTTCGGTCACGGAGAGAGCGCAGCGTCGCCTGAAATAGGTAAGACTTTGCTTCTATCTGTGGCTTCTCTTGGAACATCATCTCTCCAGAATTGTCCCTGAAGCCGGAACAGGCACACCCAGTAAAGCTAGAGGGGCTTCTACTGGGTACTTGCCTCCGTCTTCTTTGCCCCTCTACTCTCCTATCCCAATCTCTCCCAAAGAAGTTTCTGCTTCCTGCCACGTGGAGGGTCCCGGAACACTTTTTTCTGAGGTTGAAGCTTTCGTCGATTCAGATCGGGCGGTAATTTCCTGTAACAGAAGTTTTGCATTTGGAAAATCAAATTCCCATGGTAAAGAGGAAGAGCCCCATTGGGCCTCGAAGGCCATCGCGGGTCGAACCACTCCACGCCTTCTGATTAATTTGGGAGTCCTATTCCACTAACATTGACCTTGGTGATGATCATAATGAGGTAATCATCTTCGATATTTTTCAATCTCCCACCAGTGCAATTATTTTTAGGTTGCCCTTTGCTTCAACTCCACAATCCGCGCAGTGACTTGTTCGGTAACCAGCTGCCTCTCCAGTGGCCCTCATCTGCAGATGTTGTTTCCTGCGGAGTCTCCTGTTGTGGTCCTTGCCAGTCTGGATTTTGTTTCTTACAATCTATCGACCCTGCCTACCGTGTACAATGGCGATAGAAAATGCCCGGGTGCTACCCACGGAATTAAATGTATGGAAAAATAAAAAGTTCTTTTTAGACCAAAAACCTTATAGGTTATATAGGGTTCCCATCTATTCGCGAACTCTCTTCCTGCGGCTCAAGACCCCAAAAGGACCTATCCAGGATCCTTAATGTTACGAATACGAAAGACACTGGGGAGCTCATGCTAGGGATAATATGAATGCTTAAAACACTTTGATTAAATTCAAGGACATGTGATCCTAGACCATTGTTATGGTGAAGTGTGGAATACAACAAACACTTACACTTGCCTTGTTTGATAAATGGTGTTCACATTAAGGTTTCTTTATTTTACTTCGTTATCTTCTGTATCTTTTAGATGCGATCCTTCTTCTTCTCCTTTGGTCCAAGATGGCTTCTTTCTCCGATTTCTATGAAACTGGCTTGCGGTCTTGCCCTCGGTGCATAAATGTGTTACAAAACAGATTGTAAGTGGCAATTAAACTACGGTATGGACAATCACTGAACCGATGGTTTAATAAATCAAATGCACGAAAGTACTGCAAACACTCACACGGCAATGTGAGGAATACTCTGAGGGAAGTATCTTTAATTACGCCCTCTTTGGGGAGCATCCTATAGGCCCCTGCTGTTTCCAAAATAATAATGGGAAATAGGTTGTGAGTGAGGTATATAACAAAATTACAATTAAAACTCACATCCGCGCCACGTGTGCAGTACACACTACGATTGGTTTCTTCTCTTCCTCCCTCTTTCATAAATCCATAAGCATCGCCTAAGTAGGGAGTCACTCGGAGTGTGATATTAACACAGTGAATCCACGATGAGTAATCATGATCTTTAATAAAAACTAAAAAACAATGCCACCATCACATACAAAATTTTTAAAAAAAAAAGCGCTCACTCAAAGCGACATGAGAGCTGAAGAATAGAAAGCAGCCAGTTCTTTTAGGATAGTTGGTCAGGGTGTTTTTAGGGCGCAGCTAACTCGCTATCTGCGTCCCGGTTGTTTTTTGTTCGCTCCTATCTTCTGCTCCTGAGGTGGGCCGAAATGGTTCAAAATACTCGGGATTATGCAACGCGTTTTGCCCTTTCTGGGCTTCCTCAGTGCTCTGTAGAAAGGTATATTGCAGGGCTCATAGCAATATATAGGTCAAGTGCCAGCCAATCCATCCTTTCCCAGAGTTGACCTCCCCTCAACTTTGTCAAGAAGTCCAATTAAGCTTTTATATATTGGAAAAGCTTAGAATGATAAGCGCACAATTGTTATACTTGGTGCGAATTTCAACAATTGGTTGTCACATTGTTCAACTTAACTGCTTTGATAGTGGTAACAATAAAGTTTTAGATTAAAAACGTGTAACAAGAACTCTGAACAAGGAATCGAGTTTCTAATTGTGCTGAATTCTGCTTTATAAAAAAATCCCAAAGAGATACATATCCAAAGTGAAGTGGGAATGCTTAAATGTACAAGAAGATGTTTCGGGCATTAATCTACTGATAACAAATACATGTTATAGTTACAGTTATAGAACATCATATACTCTATTACAATTTTATACAAACAACTTAAAATCATAAGAACATTGAAGTCAGTTCAACAGTTTCAATATCAAATCACTGAAGTAATTTTATATTTTAAAACGATAAAGCATTAAGATAATAACACAATTAAACCTTGTGCAAATGCATACATATGTATGGTAAAGAACCCACACAGTTGTTTTCTGATAGTTTGGGGTCATCTGAAAAAAGCATCATAGCAAAGAGAATAAAATCAGTATATTTGCAAGCGCAAAAATTGTTGTAATATATCTATGTTAATTCCAAGAAAGTTCAATTCAATACAATATGATAAACTAATAAAACTTAAAAGACTTTGATTCAAATATAAGGGTAACGCCTAAACAAATTCTAGTGTCCCCTATGGTTGCGAAACATATTGGCAATCGAAATGAAGGCCCCGAGGTCTATATCTATATTCCAACCTTTCGGGTTAGAGTCTTCCAATTTGTAGATCCAGTATGTCTCGCGTGTGCAAAGTTTCTTCTGGAGTCTATCACCCCCCACCACCTCGTGTGGATATCTCTCTCGTCTCGATTCCTTTATAGCTCAGGTCTTCAGGATTTCCTCCATGGCACAGACTAAAGTTCCTGGATCACTGTTGTCCATCACCTCGCCTGCGTATTTTGCCCATGTGCTCCAGCACTCGGAACCCTTAATGTCTTGAAGTGCGGCCCACGTATTGGAGTCCACAGGGGGCAAGCAAGCAGGTAACGACATATTCAGTACGGCAATTTATCATTTTTTTTTTTTTAAAACACTCTTTAGTATGTTTTGGACTAAAAAAGCTACTTGTCCCCCTTTGTCACCTGTTTGCAATGCCTTACAAATCATGGCATCCAAAAAAAGCCTACCGGGGGGGGTCACCACGTTTTTTCATTCATTGTTTTAGTTTCCTGAATGTGATAGGTGCTAGTTTAGCTTTAATGCATGGTGCTTTTCTAAATATTACTCTAGGTATATCTGGGATATGTCCTTTTAAAATGGGGTCCTTCTGAACCACATGCCAATGTTTTCTCATGATGTCTCTTATGGAATGAATGGGCTCCTGCGCAACTGCGCATGACAGACTCCAAGAGGTCCCGGATGAATGCAATAAACTTTATTGGCACAAGAAAACAATAGGGCTACACCACGATCTCCCCCTCTACGCGTTTCACCCTCTGGAATAGGGCTTCGTCTCGGAGTGGGGAGACGTGGTATATGCCTGAACATTTATAGTAAAAAGCCCGCGAAAACGGTGAAGATTATTAACCCCTTCATGGAAATTACACATAGCGACATGACATTATCATGCAGATAATACAAAAATATATCCTTTATATAAAGCCTGTATAGTGGGTTATATCTATAATAACCACATTGGCTTATTTTATAAGCAAGTCAATTACATAGGTAACTTAAAACTGTTTGCAAACATTTCAAAGTGGTGCTATGCCCGATCTTATAATCATTAATAAACATGCAGCCTCAATCAATTAGTCTAGGTAAAGCATAATTTGATGCATAGCACACTAGTATTAAATGGTAAGTAATAATAGAAACTGCTAGTTGGAATCATAATTTACAGAGAAATAGCAAGAGAGAGAATTGGGAAAGGGTAAGGGGGGGGAACGGAGGGGAAGGGAAAGGAAAGAAAGTAACCAAGGAAGAAACAGACACGGTGAATACCTAATAGAATATCTTAGTCAAATGATTACTCTATAATGTTAAAATTAAAATATGCAGAAAAACACGGCATGTCGCAAAACCTTTTAACAAGGAATACATCTAATGTTATATTATAAGAAACATCGTAAATCCTATTCTATATTGAGTCCATTGGGTTGCAGGGTGTTCAATGCAAAAATCCAATGAGCCGCTCGTTGATACAAGGTTTTGATCCGATCTCCTCCGCGAGGAGGTAAAGGAATATGCTCAATGGCTAAACATTGCAAAGAATTTACTGAACCCAATGGACATGTGTTAAAATGTGAGGATACCGGATGCATCATATCATGATTACGATTAGCAATGGGTCCAAGGATAATGTGGCCCAGTGCTTCTGAATTTTTGATTTAATGGCATTGGCTTGTTCGCTGAAATTGGTGATAAAGTAGGGCGCATCAGTGCCCTCAAAGGGCATACCTAGGTCAGATTTATTTACATTCATATTGATTAACAAATCTCTTTCAGTGCCCAGGGCTATTTCATAAGCTGTACCTAGGTCCTTTTTGGCATACCCTCTCGCCAGAAATCTGTGCCTCATCTCACCCGCCCTGTGTATAAAGGCATCAAGAGAGGAACAGTTCTGACGCCTTTCAGGCATCATATAGCGTTCTACAAGCGCTATATAGATGACCTGCTTATGATCTGGAGTGGTGGGGAGGAGGACCTTAAAAAGTTTTTTGTTTATCTGGCAGACAACACATTAAATCTCAGATTCACACATGTGTTTGATATGTATCAAATACAAAGTCTTGATCTCAATTTATATATTGATATTGATAACAAAATCCAATCTGATATTTTTAGGAAAGAAAATGCCAGAAATTCATTACTCCATGCTAAAGTTGTCACTCCCATTCCCCTCCCCTCTGGTTAGAGCAATCCCGAGGGGCCAGTTCCTTCGCTTGCGTCGGAACTGTTCCTCTCTTGATGCCTTTATACACAGGGCGGGTGAGATGGGACAGATTTCTGGCGAGAGGGTATGCCAAAACACACCTGCAAACCCAATGGACTCAATATAGAGGGCTTTACGATGTTTCTTATAATTAACCATTAGATGTATCTCCTTGTTCATAGGTTTTTGCGACATGCCGTGTTTTTCTCCTATTTTAATTTTAACATTATAGATAATCATTTGACTAAGATATCTATTAGGTTATTCACCTGTCTGTTTCTTCCTTGTTACTTTTCTTTCCCTTTCCCTTCCCCCTCCGTTCCCCCCACCCCCCCACCCCCACCATTCTCTCTCTTGCTATTTCCTCTGTATAATATTATGATTCCAACTAGCAGTTTCTATTTATTACTTACCATTTAATACTAGTGTGATATGCATCAAATTATGCTTTACCTAGACTAAATGATTTGAGGCTGCATGTTTATTAATGGATTAATAAGATCAGGGGCATAGCACCACTTTGAAATGTTGCAAACAGATTTTTAAGTTACCTTCATGTTAATTGACCTGCTATAAGATAAGCCAAATGTGGTTATTATAGATATAACCCACTATGCAGGCTTCTATATAAAGGATATGTATTTTGTATTTATCTGCATGATAATGTCATGTCGCTATGTGCAATTTTTCCATGAAGGGGTTAATAATCTTCACCCATTTTCGTGGGCTTTTTACTATAAATGTTCAGGCATATACCACGTCTCCCCACTCCGAGACGAAGCCCTATTCCAGAGGGTGAAACGCGTAGAGGGGGAGATCGTGGTGTAGCCCTATTGTTTTCTTGTGCCAATAAAGTTTATTGAATTCATCCGGGACCTCTTGGAGTCTGTCATGCGCAGTTGCGCCGGAGCCCATCCATTCCATGCAATTCTACTGGAGGCTGCACGCGGGAGCTGGAGAACAGAGGCAAGCAGGACCCAGACCGGAGTGGAGACATAGGTAAGGGTTTTATTACTTTTTTGCCTTCTCCACATACTCCGGTCACTCTAGTGGTCACATATAGCTCCCTCCTACCCAGCCCACATGATAACGCTGACACCATCTGGTGCACTTGCTGAACACTGAAGCGCAAGACAGGTTTTTTCTTTGGATCACTATACTCTGTCAGGAGCTCAGTGACTTATCAGCATTTTGATATTTGTGGACCGGATTTATACACTATTCCCTAGTTATACTGTGTTTACAGTGTGGGGACGGCAATTTACCAAGTGTTTATCTAACACCTGGGGCACATTATATACATAAGGGCTACACCAATATGGACACTGAACTTGACCATGATTCAGAATTTTTATTCAGCTGCTGCAACGTTTCCAATCGTTCTCACAGAGCGGAGGCTATTTTTAGCAATAGTAATGAACTTTTATGCGAGGACACGGCAGACCTCAAGATGCACTTTGCAAGGTTGGAAAAATGTTTACTCCAACGTCAGAGATTATGGTGGGAGATTACAACAATGGAAAATTATAACCGTGTTAAACGTATACCCAGAGGGCTGAGCCACACAAAAACACCATCTTTTGGATTTGTCAATGGAGAATTTGAACGACAGCGGTGCCTCATTCTTAATGACTGTTCGTTTAAGTTAATGGACCTTATTATACAATATAAAGCCCAAGAAAATAAGGCTGTGTCCAAACAAGTGGCAGCATTACAAAAGAAATTACAAGCTTTTTCCCATATGGAGAATTTCAAAGAACTTGATTCTAAAATAGCCAACAAATTGAACAAACAGGAAAAAACCATCATGCTAAACAAACAAACGAAATTCGAGAGGGATAAAGCTGATTATGAGGCACACCAAATTTACATATGGCAAAAACTATCCTCTAGAAATAAGAGTAAACCGAGATCAAAGAAATCCTATAAAGAGGGAAGTGGCATCCTTAAGGGTTCAAAATATAATGAACTAACACCCCATGCAGTTTCTTTCTCCTTTTCTGATAGCGACTTTTGTCCATCATCCGGAGAGGACAATGCTGCATCCAGTGAGACGATCCATCCGAGCAGAGCGGCCAATCAAAAGTCTCCAAAAAACGGGGAAAGACACGAAGAGGCAGAAGGAAAAATGTACAGTGGGAAGCCGTCAAAGAGATTAAAGACCTAGACATTACGAACAGTAACGTCATAAATATCTCTAAGTATGAACTTACACAGTCCGAATTGTCTATCTCACATCTTGGACTATCCTTTGCACCCAGTACACAATTTAACCTCTTCTCCACCATGGTGGATGTTTACAAATTTACACGCAAATTAACTCTTAAACGGTTTTTTTCCTCTAGGATTGGTACCAAAAACACCATGTTGCCAATTTTTGACGTTAACCGTTATTTCTATCTCCTTAGGCTTTCAAGATCAATGCTACCAGCAAGATTTGACAGATCTCTTTACTGAAAACAATACGGTAGATGACCCTATAGATTTTCTGGGCAGTACCAACTCGGGTTTCAAAAAGAAATCTACAGTCTACCCTTCCCATATGAAGGGGCAGTATATTGACATCTTTCAAAAAGCTATAGAAAGAGATCTTTCACTTCTTGCAAAGGGAGTGGGGGATAAAGGATCCAGATTATATGGATCACATGTTGATAATCTTACGTTAGATCAAAGGGCGGCCATTAGATCACTTGCTGATAAAGATCTTATTCTTATTAGAAAAGCTGACAAAGGGGGCGCAACGGTGGTTCTCGACAGGGATTATTATGTGTCAGAGGCTCAGCGGCAGCTTGGTGATCCAGAGGCGTATGAAGCCCTTGCCAGCGATCCGACCCCTCAATTCCTTAGAGAATTTGCTGACCTTATGGATGAAGGTGAGATTTTACAGATTCTCACACCCACTGAGCGAAACTTCCTCACCACTCCAGATCCCATCATACCCATCTTTCATCACCTCCCCAAAATTCACAAAACACTCCACTCACCCCCTGGCAGACCACTCATCTCTAGTATTGGATCCCTGGGAGAGCACCTTTCTCAATACATAGATCACTTTTTACAACCACTTGTGCACACTTTACCTTCACACATTTTGGATACTAAGCATGTTTTATCACTTTTAGCACCTTTCACATGGCACTTACACTACATCTGGTTCACACTGGATGTAGCTTCTCTTTACAATATTATTCACCATGACCATGGGCTCACAGCTGTGGATTTCTTTCTCACTGATTATTCTTCTCTTTCCCCTGCACACATTGCCTTTCTATTGGATAGCATCAGATTTTCACTCACTCACAAATACTTTCTCTTTGATCGTCAGTTTTATCTCCAAACACGTGGGACAGCTGTGGGGACTTCGTTTGCCCCCTCCTATGCCAACCTTTTTATGGGTTGGTGGGAGATGTCCCACGTGTTTGGAGATTCTAATCCTTTCAGGCATCATATAGCGTTCTACAAGCGCTATATAGATGACCTGCTTATGATCTGGAGTGGTGGGGAGGAGGACCTTAAAAAGTTTTTTGTTTATCTGGCAGACAACACATTAAATCTCAGATTCACACATGTGTTTGATATGTATCAAATACAATTTCTTGATCTCAATTTATATATTGATAACAAAATCTAATCTGATATTTTTAGGAAAGAAAATGCCAGAAATTCATTACTCCATGCTAAAAGTTGTCACTCCCACCCTCTGGTTAGAGGCATCCCGAGGGGCCAGTTCCTTCGCTTGCGTCGGAACTGTTCCTCTCTTGATGCCTTTATACACAGGGCGGGTGAGATGGTATGCCAAAAAGGACCTAGATACAGCTTATGAAATAGGCCTGGGCACTGAAAGAGATTTGTTAATCAATATGAATGTAAGTAAATCTGACCTAGGTATGCACTTTGAGGGCACTGATGTGCCCTACTTTATTACCAATTTCAGCGAACAAGCCCATGCCATTAAATCAATAATTCAGAAGCACTGGGCCACATTATCCTTGGACCCATTGCTACAAAAAATGGTTTGCACTGGCCCTCGTGTAGTCTTTCGCAAAGCGGCTACATTAGGCAATCTTTTGTCACCAAGTATGTCACAGCCCAATACTCATAAGAAAAATAGATTATCCTTATTTCCTAAATTACAGGGTTCGTTTAAATGCGGTCATTGTAAGATCTGTTCCTTCATGAGAAAATCAACATATTTTACCAACCGTGATGAAACACGTAACTTTAAGATTAAATCCTTTATGTCTTGTCAGACATCTTTTGTGGTTTACCTATTACAATGTGGATGTAAGAAACAATACGTTGGTCTTACTAGCAGAGTGCTTAAGATTCGCATCTTAGAGCACTTGAGACTTATACGTAATCATGATATGATGCATCCGGTATCCTCACATTTTAACACCTGTCCATTGGGTTCAGTAAGTTCTTTGCAATGTTTAGCCATTGAGCATATTCCTTTACCTCCTCGCGGAGGAGATCGGATCAAAATCTTGTATCAACGAGCGGCTCATTGGATTTTTGCAATGAACACCCTGCAACCCAATGGACTCAATATAGAATGGGATTTACGATGTTTCTTATAATATAACATTAGATGTATCTCCTTGTTCATAAGGTTTTTGCGACATGCCGTTTTTTTTCTCCATATTTTAATTTTAACATTATAGAGTAATCATTTGACTAAGATATTCTATTAGGTATTCACCGTGTCTGTTTCTTCCTTGTTTACTTTTCTTTCCCTTTCCCTTCCCCCTCCGTCCCCCCCCCTTACCTTTCCCAATTCTCTCTCTTGCTATTTCCCCTGTATAATATTATGATTCCAACTAGCAGTTTCTATTTATTACTTACCATTTAATACTAGTGTGTTTAGTAGTGTTTGAACTAAAAGCTATCTTGTCCCCCTTTGTCACCTGTTTGCATGCCTTACAAATCATGGCATCCAAAAAAAGCCTACCGGGGGGGGTAACCACTGTTTTTCATTCATTGTTTTAGTTTTCCTGAATGTGATAGGTGCTAGTTTAGCTTTAATGCATGGTGCTTTTCTAAATATTACTCTAGGTATATCTGGGATATGTCCTTTTAAAATGGGGTCCTTCTGAACCACATGCCAATGTTTTCTCACGATGTCTCTTACTCTATTTGCGTCCATACTGTATGTTGTAATAAAAGCTGTGTTAAAACTGGTGCTCTTCTCTTTTGTTTTTGATTTTAATAAATCGCCTCTTGGAATTAATTCTGTTCTCTTTACTGCTGCATTTATAATTTTGGGCTGATAACCTCTTTCCAAAAATTTCCCCTGTAGTGTCAGTGCCTGCTCCTTGAAAGTTTCGATATCTGAACAATTCCTTTTGATCCTCCTAAACTGACCGTAAGGGATATTGTTGAGCCACTTTGGATGGTGGCAGCTTGAGGACAGTAAAACATTATTGGCATCAGTGGGCTTAAAGAAAGTTTTCGTTTTGATTTCATTTTGTTCTATATAAATCGTCAGGTCTAAAAAGTTAATTGTTTCTTTGCTATGTTCCGACGTGAATTCTAGATTGATCTCATTTTTGTTTATATAGTCAATAAAATCTCCTAATAGCTTCTCACTTCCTTTCCATAGAAACAACACATCATCAATGTAGCGATGCCAAGAGACCAGGTTTGCGCCAAAATGATTATTGGACCAGATGGTATTCTCCTCCCAATTTGCCATAAAAATGTTGGCAAAACTAGGCGCAAACCAGGGCCCCATCGCGGTGCCACAAAGTTGTAAATATATATCGTCATTAAACCAAAAAGCATTATGTCCTAAAATAAAACTAATGCTGTCTAAAATAAAAGTGCACTGTTCCTTTTGGATAAGTGTATCCTTAGACATCACTCTTGATATTGCTTCAATGCCATCTAAATGTTTTATACATGTATAAAGGGATTTGACATCACATGTGGCGAATATGTAATCGTCCTGCCAACTGAACTCCTGTAATAGATTTAGGACCTGAGTGGTGTCTTTTAGGTAAGATTTACCTGCAACTGCATATTTTTGGAGGAAAATGTCTAGATATTCAGATAGATTTTGCGTGAGTGAACCGATACCTGATATTATTGGTCTCCCTGGGGGGGCCTCCAAGCACTTATGTATTTTCGGTAAAAATAGAAAACCGGTAAGATGGGTTTCTCCTGGCGTATATATCCCCATTCCTTCGCATTAAGTATTCCTAAACTTTTCCCTCTATCAAGGATCACATCCAGTTCTTGTTTAAATTTCTTTGTTGGATCTCCCTTCAATTTTTGATATGTCCTTTCATCCCCCAAAATCCTACCTGCCTCCTGTAAATAATATTCTTTGTCCATCACCACCACACCCCCACCTTTATCGGCTGGTTTGATGGTGATGGACCTATCTCCCATCAAAAATTTCAGGGCTTCTTTTTCCTCTCTACTGAGATTATCTCTAAACCTTTTGGTATTTTCCGTCAGTTTTTCGAAGTCGTCTGACACTAGTTGGTGATATACCTCCAGGTAATGTCCCTTGCTGCCACTTGGATTCAATTTGGATCTTTCCCGTAATTCTGAGTGGACAAATTCATCTGATGTGTTATTCGCTAATGGTGTGTCCTGAATTACTCCCAATAGTTCCCTGCTTTGGGCATCCTTATTAAGGAAAAAACGTTTGATTGTAAGCTGTCGTAAAAATTTATTTGCATCTAAAAACATACTAAAAGCGCTTGGTTTTGTAGCTGGTGCAAAGTTTAAGCCTCTAGCTATTAGGTCAACTTGTGTCTTATTGAGTGTAACTTTACTAATGTTAAATACTCCTCCTACTTTGTTGGCTTTTTTGGGTTGCTTCCTTTTACCTCTTTGTCCTCTCTTTCTCTTTTTTTCCCTTTGTGTCTTTCTTCCGTGCCCTTGTCTGTTAGTATCTCGAACTTGTTCTGTGTGGGTGGGTAATGCGGGGGACTTTGATCTAAAAAGACACAGCAGTCCCTTGCTTTGTTCTTTCCCATACCGGACTCTTCATTGGGGATCGGCTAGCATATCTCTTTTTCCCCTCCTCTTCCATCCTCTGTCTTGATCTATCTCGTCTATCTCTACGGTCCTCTTTTTCATCCCTCCAGTGATGTTTTTCTCTCCTATCTTCCCTTTCCCTCCTATCTTCCCTTTCATAATTAGGCTTTCTCTCCCAATCCCTAAATCTCTCCTGACTTTGATAATCCCTCCTGTGTTGATAGCTCCTATCACTTGGTTCGTATCTTCTATCCTCCCTTGGGTGATATAGATTACTTTGGTAATAAGGTCTGTAATTGTGAGGTCCCCCCTATCTTGTGGTCTCTTATCTCTATCTCTCCTATTCATTTCTATGCGTTCCTCCTTTTCTTTCTTGTTTGGTGGTGGGGGAGGAGGAGGAGGGAGGGGATCTCTTACAGTGGTGTCCTGTTTAGTTTTTTTCATATCATTTGAGTGAGTTCTTAATCTCCTTGGAGTATGTGCACTCTCATCCCTACCTCTCTCTTGAGTTTTATTCCAACCACTTTTGTCCCATCTTTTGTTCAAACCTTCTTCATAGTCTTCCTTGTCCCTTTTAAATTTTATATTTTTACTGATCTCCAAGTTTTTTTCAAGGACATCGATCTCATCGGATAGTTTTTTGTTCCTATCTAGAAAAGTTTGATGCTCCATTAGTGGCTCTAATTTAAGTTTGATAATATTGACCTCTTCGTCAATCTTTCCTAAGGAATACTTATGATGTTCGATCAATAGCTTCATTAAATCCCTGCCACATGTGTCCAGTATGCTTTCCCACATGACCGTATACTCGATTTCTTCTAAGTCGAAGGACGTTTTTTTACTCGTCCTTAAACCCCTTGGAATCCTATTGACTCTTAGATATTCCTCCAGATAGGCCATATCTAGTATCTTCCTTGTCTCTTTTTTAAGGAGTTTGTCTAACTTGTCAAACTCTTCACTGATAATTTCTTTCTCATCTCTCTCCTCTGTGTTCTTCATCCTACTTTCCATGTCTTTCCCTCTCTGAAGTCTCTTTTCGAAGATATTGATAATTGTATCTGATGCTTCCATTTCCATAATACCTAGTTATTCTATATGTAATCTGAACTAGAAAAGCTATACACTGGTGAATGTTCTAATAGGTGTAAACCTCTAAGATTAGATGACACCTATAGAGTGGGGTGCTGCCTCAGGTGTTTGGATACTGAGAACGATGGCGATAGAAAATGCCCGGGCGCTACCACGGAATTATATGTATGGGAAAAATAAAAAGTTCTTTTTAGAACAAAACAACCTTATAGGGTATATAAGGTTCCCATCTACTTCGAACTCTCTTCCTGCGGCTCAAGGCCCCAAAAGGACCTATCCAGGATCCTTAATGGAACAGGAAAACAAGAAGAACAGGGGGAGCACAGGTTGAGGGATAATATGAATGCTTAAAACACTTTGATTAAATTCAAGGACATGTGATCCTAGACCATTGTTTGTGGTGAAGTGTGGAATAACATAAACACTTACACGGCCTTGTGTAAATGCTGTCACATCAAGGTTTCTTTACTTTACTTCTTTATCTTCTGTATCTTTTTGATGCGATCCTTTCTTCTCCTTTGGTCCAAAAGATGGCTTCTCTGATCTTTCTATGAAACTGGCTTGCGGTTTTGCCCTCGGTGCATAAATGAAGTACAAAACAGATTGTAAGGGACAATTCAAATACGGTATGACAATCACTGAAACCGATGGTTTAAGTACTGCAAACACTCACATGGGCAAGTGTGAGTATACTCTTGAGGGAAATATCTTTCATTGCGCCTCTTTGGGGAGCTATCCTATGAGGCCCCTGCTGTTTCCAAAATAAATAATGGGAAATAGGTGGTGAGTGAGGGTATAACAAAATTACTCACACGGCCACGTGTGAGTACACACTACGATTGGTTTCTCTTCCTCCCTCTTTAGATATCCAATAGCATCGGCTAAGTAGGGATCACTCGGAGTGTGATATTAACACAGTGAATCCAAGATGGAGTAATCGTGATCTTTAATAAAAACTAAAAAAACAATGCACAAAATCACAGTACAAATTTTTAAAAAGCGCTCAGTCAAAGCGACATGAGAGCTGAAAGAATAGAAAGCAGCCAGTCTTTTAGGATAGTTGTGCAGGGTGTTTAGGTGCACAGCTAACTCTCCGTGTCCGGGTGTTGTGTTGCGCTCCTATCTCCTGCTCCTGACGGTGGCCGAAATGGTTCAAAGTACTCGGGGATTGTAATGAACAACAACTAACTAACTAAAAACACCCTCTATCAGCGCTCGATCCAACAAATAATGTGTGAAAAAATGGTGAATACACTAAAACAACTTCTGTGTAAGTGCAAAAAATCAGCAGCCAAGGGGACGACAAACAATAGACGGTTCCAAATCTACTAAACAAAATACATATACAAAAGCAGTGTCCCTGGCGCTAATGGGTTGATGCCCACAATACCATACTCCAAAGACAGTCCTGGCATATGGATACACCAACAAAAGTTCTAAAAGGTTTTTATTTTCTTTGTAGATTGGCTTTTGCGGTTTATGCTGCTCCCGCGAGGGCGCTATCCAGTATAAGGAGGATCATCCTGTTAACCACGTGGGGTCCGTGGATATCGAGGTGGAGAAGGGGCCTGTAACAGATTCTCTCCCCTGAACCAACAAGAGTATATTTTGTAAGTTGGGATTTTCCCGTTTTTGGTTAGGACTTTGTGGTCTAATATACTGCGCAATTGGTGTGTCTTTGTTCTTATGTGATTACAGAAACCACCTGGAATCAATTCTGAGGACTATTCAATCCATTCAGAACTCGATTCCTTGTTCAGAGTTTCTTTTATACACGGTTTTAATCTAAGACTTTATTGTTACTACTATCAAAGCAGTAAGTTGACAATGTGACAACCAATTTGTTGAAATTCGCACAAGTATAACAATTGTGCGCTTATCATTCTAAGCTTTTCCAATATAAAAAGGTTAATTGGATTCGTGACAAAGTTTGATGGGAGTCACTCGGGGAAAGGATTGGATTGGCTGGCGCTTGCCTATATATTGCTATGAGCCCTGCAATACCTTTCTACGGAGCCTGAGGAAGCCCAGAAAGGGCGAAACGCGTTGCTACAATCCCCGAGTATTTTGAACCATTTCGGCCACCGTCAGGAGCGCAACACAACACCCGGACGCGGAGAGTTAGCTGCGCACCTAAACACCCTGCACAACTATCCTAAAAGACTGGCTGCTTTCTATTCTTTCAGCTCTCATGTCGCTTTGACTGAGCGCTTTTTTAAATTTTGTACTGTGATTTTGTGCATTTTTTTTAGTTTTTATTAAAGATCACGATTACTCCATCTTGGATTCACTGTGTTAATATCACACTCCGAGTGATCCCTACTTAGCCGATGCTATTGGATATCTAAAGAGGGAGGAAGAGAAACCAAGAAAAAAGAAGGAATTAACCCTAACTATAGCGCTTAACCTATATAAAGTGTAAACTACACGTGAATTAAATACCTGTGCAATAATGTGCAATAAACTAACCAATTGTGATGACAAGAGGCCAAAGCTGCCAAAGGCTTCCCACAATGCAAATTATCTCAAATCCGTATACAAAACTGTGATGATGAAATAAGGATACCTGGCGCTTTTGAAAACCATTGTGTCCATAAGAAACAAAACCAGTCTTTAAAGAATGTCCCAGAGTCCAAAACTTGAAATGGATGGCTGTGGTTTTTCTTCACTGCTGCTACTTTCCTATTCACCTGGAAATGATAGAAGGGTACACCATTGCGCAGTACTACTAATTACTGATGTTAACCCCTTACATGCAACTTTCCCAATGCAGACTGAGTCCACTTACAGGAGTGTCTCTTTCAGGATACAGTGGAGACAATCTGTGCTTTAATCCCTTTCACGTCCATATGTACCACGAATCCCCCGTGTACTTTCTTAATCTCTTGGAATTTCGTGATTCCCAGAATCACCCGAACTCCACGAACCCCCAGAGAAGGAGAATGAACAATTGTGTAAGGGGATCACAAATGTATTAAAAACGGCTTCAACAAGCCTACCAAACAGGCTAGGACAAGCCTGCAACGCAAGAACAAGTTAAAATACTACTCACATGTACTCACATGAATACATGCGATTAAAAACGACACGAGGATGCCGTCCGCAGCTTGTGTTGAAACTTCTGTGACCGCTCCGGCTGAGATAAGCTCTCTCACTGCTTCACTCCTCCGATTTGGTGTGTCTGAGTCTCCTTCCCCTGCTCGGCTACGTTCCGGTTTGTAACCGACAGGTCAGACAGACTCCTCACCACTGCAGTCACAGCAAGTGCACTGCTGACAGGAATCCTAGCTCCTCCCACCCTAACGCGTTTCGTGACGTATGGACGCCACTTTCTCAAAGGAATGAGGAGCTAACCACGATCTCTCGTTATATACCCCCAAGTAGTGATTAACCCTTTGAGTGATATAGATATGTATCACATACTGGTGCATTCTTGTCTGCTATAAAACAATGTACATCTGAGGATGCCAACACCCTGGGATTCAGGTGTACATGCTTAGCAAACTTTCACCCAATTGTGGTGACAAACATAGTAAAAACATGTATGAAGTAAAAACAACCTTATAAGTTGCAGGACAATGTAAATAACAAATGCTAATATTAAAAATGTTCATTATAAACAAGTTCATTATAAAAAACATGTTGGATACATATGCAATAAATGTTAACTTTTGAAATGAAACCAAGTCAAATTGAAACAACCTTATAGGTTGCAGAGCAATGTGAATAACAAATGTTAGTATTAAATTGTTCATTAAAAAGGAACTAAGTGGAATAAATAAATATTACTCTTTTAAAAATGAAGCCAAGTCAAATTCTATATTCAAACCCTTGGGGGTCAGGGTTTTTAACGTGTAGATCCAAAAACTTTCTTTCTTGGATAGATTGTTTAACCTATCACCACCCCTCCAATTAGGCTTGGGACAATCTATTCCCTTACATATTAAACCTTTGGGATTCTGATTATGTACCAATCTGAAATGGTTGGAGACACTGTGTGTCTCCAAACCTCTTTTAATGTTATATATGTGTTCTGCTAGTCTACATGTCAGTGGTCTTCCCGTTCTTCCCACATATTGAAGTCCACACGGACATTGTAGGAGATATACACAAAACCTGCTTTTGCAGTTAATGAATGAACCAATTTCATATGTTCTGTTCGTAACTGTAGAATGGAACTTATCACATTTTTCACTGGAACTGCAGGCCGTGCACTTTCCACACACAAAGCAACCTTTAAAATCAGATAGCCATGTGATCGGTTTACGTTTTGATCTATCGTTAGGACAACTCGGTGCCAATGAAGCCTTTAGATTATTGGCTTTTTTATATATGATCTGCGGCTGTGGAGGTAGAAATGATTGTAAAACGGGGTCTCGCTGGAGGATTCCCCAATGTTTCTTGAGTGTTTTTACTATTTCAGGGGCCATGCTATTGTACTTTGTAATGAAAGGTATGAATTCTCCCTCTCTCACTTTTTTAGTTCTCTTACGATTTATGTCCACTAATGATGTTCTATCTACCTGATTGACTTTTTCAATAGCCAATTCTACTTTCTGTTTGTTATAATTCCGTGCCACAAACTTATGCTTTAATTCTCCTACTTGTTCCTCATAGATGTGTTTTTGAGAACAATTTCTTTTTATTCTCAAGGCTTGTCCATGTGGGATGTTATCTATCCATCTCGGGTGATGGTTGCTGGATGCCAAGAGATACGTGTTGGCATCTACCTCTTTAAAATATGTTTTTGTGTGCACTACATTGTTCTCTATATACAAGGTGAGATCTAGAAAATTAATCGACACTGGATCACTATTGAAAATGAATCTAATGTTACAGGAGTTGGCATTTAAATATTCTTGGAACTGGGTTAGTTCTTCTTGTGTACCTCTCCAGACGCACAGCACATCATCGATATATCTTCTCCAGAGTACCAGGTTTGCACCAAACGGGTTATTACTCCAAATCCGTTCCCGTTCCCACATGGCCATGAACAGATTGGCATAGCTCGGTGCAAACCTGGTACCCATTGCGGTGCCGCACGTCTGGAGAAAGAACTCCCCATCGTGACTAAAATAATTGTGTTGGAGAATGTATCGAATACCATTGAGAACAAACTCCATTAGTGCTACACTGACTTTGTTGTCTTGTTCCAATGCCATTTTTATCGCTCTCAGACCTGTTTCATGCTCAATGACGGTATATAGAGACACCACATCACATGTGACCCAAAAAAAGTTGCTATCCCAAATGAGATTTTGACTTAAGTTCAATACATGTGTGGTGTCCCTTAAGTAGGATGGAACTTGTATGACATATTTTTGTAATATGTGGTCTAAGAATTGAGAAAGGTTCGAAGTTAGGGAACCGATCCCTGAAATGATCGGTCTTCCCGGGGGTCTGATGGGATCCTTATGCAGTTTGGGGATGAAGTAAAAAACTGGTATTTTGGGTTTCTCTACCATGAGGAACTCCTGTTCTTTCTTTGTTATCACTTCATCCTCCAATCCTTTATTTATAAAAATTGAAAGTTCTTGTTTGAACTGATCTGTAGGATTTTTTTCCAATTTTTTATATGTGATCTGATCACTAAGGATCCTATTGGATTCTTCCTGATAGTAGCTTGAGTCCATAACTACCAGACCCCCCCTTTGTCAGCTGCTTTAATTACAATATTATTGTTTTCAGCTAGGGTTCTAACTCATCTTTTGTGAGATTATGCTTTTTAATTTTAAAGGAATCCCCTAATGCTTCCAAATCCCCAATGACCATATCTGTGAAGGTATTGATAAAATTACCTTTCATTGCTCTCGGGTAGAATGTGGATTTGTTCTTAAATGGAGTGAGGGGAGGTTTATCATTGGCAATAGGAATTGGACCTGACATGATGGATTCCCTACTGACCGGATCTCTCAAGTAATATTTTTTTAAAGTGAGTCTCCGAATGAACTTCTGGACATCCAAATATAATTCAAACATGTTTGGCCCCCGTACAGGTGCGAAATTCAAACCTTTTTCCAGGACATTTGTCTCAATCTTTGTAAGGTTATGTTTACTTAGATTGAACACACTAGTCCTGGCGTTTACCAATTGCGCCCTGGGTTTGATCTTTTTCTTTCTCTTACGTGATCCTCCTCTTTTCCCTCTGAATTGTCTGCCCTTGACCGTTTTCTTTCTACTCTCCTGTTGTCCACCCTTGTTTGTGTATGTTTCACTTCCCTCCATTGTTCTCTGAATGGTTCGTTGTCTCTGCGTCTTTCTAAAAAATGAGGGTGTCCCTGATTTGTTCTACCATTGGATCTATCATTTGATCTATATAATGGAGATCTATCTCGATAGTTCCTAAAAACTTGATTCTCTTCCTCTTCTTTGTACCTATGAGAATCTGTCCTCAACCTATCATTAGTTTGTGATTTATTCTTAAAACTACCCTGTGGTTTATCTGGTTGGGATCGCTGTTTGGATTTCTCTTGGATTTTATCACAATTATTAGAAGTACGGTTAGAATCTTTTTTTTCCTCAATGTTAGTTTTCATTTGATCTTCATCTGAAATGATCTCAATTGTCTCCACATTAGAGACACTTTTATCTCTTTTCCAATTTCTTTGTTTCCCCTCATCGTAGTCTTTTTTATCCCTAATAAACTTCTTTTGTTTATTAAGATTGACTTCTTTACTTAGTTTCTCCATTCTCGAGATAGTTCTTTCCTCTAAAATTTTATATTCACTTAGCTCCATAAAGGGTTCTAATTGATCTCTAATTTTATTAATGTCTTCATCTAAGATCTCAAGGGTATGGACACAATGGTTTTCTAAAGCGCCAGGTATCCTTATTTCATCATCACAGGAAGAGAAACCAATTGTAGTGTGTACTCACACGTGGCCGTGTGAGTAATTTTGTTATACCCTCACTCACCACCTATTTCCCATTATTTATTTTGGAAACAGCAGGGACCTCATAGGATAGCTCCCCAAAGAGGCGCAATTAAAGATACTTCCCTCAAGAGTATACTCACACTTGCCCGTGTGAGTGTTTGCAGTACTTTTCTGCATTTGATTTATTAAACCATCGGTTTCAGTGATTGTCATACCGTATTTGAATTGTCCCTTACAATCTGTTTTGTACTCCATTTATGCACCGAAGGCAAGACCGCAAGCCAGTTTCCTAAAAAGATCGGAGAAGCCATCTTTTGGACCAAAGGAGAAGAAAGGATTGCATCAAAAAGATACAGAAGATAAAGAAGTAAAGTAAAGAAACCTTGATGTGACAGCATTTACACAAGGCCGTGTAAGTGTTTATGTTATTCCACACTTCACCACAAACAATGGTCTAGGATCACATGTCCTTCAATTTATTCAAAGTGCTTTAAGCATTCATATTATCCCTCAACCTGTGCTCCCCCTGTTCTTCTTGTTTTCCTGTACCATTAAGGATCCTGGATAGGTCCTTTTGGGGTCTTGAGCCGCAGGAAGAGAGTTCGAAGTAGATGGGAACCTTATACCCTATAAGGTTGTTTTGTTCTAAAACGAACTTTTTATTTTTCCCATACATATAATTCCGTGGTAGCACCCGGGCATTTTCTATCGCCATCGTTCTCAGTATCCAAACACCTGAGGCAGCACCCCACTCTATAGGTGTCACCTGATCTTAGAGGTTTACATCTATTAGAACATTCACCAGTGTATAGCTTTTATAGTTCAGATTACATATAGAATAACTAGGTATTATGGAAATGGAAGCATCAGATACAATTATCAATATCTTCAAAAAGAGACTTCAGAGAGGGAAAGACATGGAAAGTAGGATGAAGAACACAGAGGAGAGAGATGAGAAAGAAATTATCAGTGAAGAGTTTGACAAGTTAGACAAGTTAGACAAACTCTTTAAAAAAGAGACAAGGAAGATACTAGATATCTGGAGGAATATCTAAGAGTCAATAGGATTCTGAGGGGTTTAAGGACGAGTAAAAAAACGTCCTTCGACTTAGAAGAAATCGAGTATATGGTCATGTGGGAAAGCATACTGGACACATGTGGCAGGGATTTAATGAAGCTATTGATCGAACATCATAAGTATTCCTTAGGAAAGATTGACGAAGAGGTCAATATTATCAAACTTAAATTAGAGCCACTAATGGAGCATCAAACTTTTCTAGATAGGAACAAAAAACTATCTGATGAGATTGATGCCCTTGAAAAAAACTTGGAGATCAGTAAAAATATAAAATTTAAAAGGGACAAGGAAAACTATGAAGAAGGTTTGAACAAAAGTTGGGACAAAAGTGGTTGGAATAAAACTCATGAGAGAGGTAGGGATGAGAGTGCACATACTCCAAGGAGATTAAGAACTCACTCAAATGATATGAAAAAAAAACTAAACAGGACACCACTGTAAGAGATCCCCTCCCTCCTCCTCCTCCCCCACCACCAAACAAGAAAGAAAAGGAGGAACGCATAGAAATGAATAGGAGAGATAGAGGTAAGAGACCACAAGATAGGGGGGGACCCCACCATTACAGACCTTATTACCAAAGTAATTCATATCACCCAAGGGAGGATAGAAGATACGAACCAAGTGATAGGAGCTATCAACACAGGAGGGATTATCAAAGTCAGGAGAGATTTAGGGATTGGGAGAGAAAGCCTAATTATGAAAGGGAAGATAGGAGGGAAAGGGAAGATAGGAGAGAAAAACATCACTGGAGGGATGAAAGAGAGGACCGTAGAGATAGACGAGATAGATCAAGACAGAGGATGGAAGAGGAGGGGAAAAAGAGATATGCTAGCCGATCCCCAATGAAGAGTCCGGTATGGGAAAGAACAAAGCAAGGGACTGCAGTGTCTTTTTTAGATCAAAGTCCCCCGCATTACCCACCCACACAGAACAAGTTCGAGATACTAACAGACAAGGGCACGGAAGAAAGACACAAAGGGAAATAAAGAGAAAGAGAGGACAAAGAGGTAGAAGGAAGCAACCCAAAAAAGCCAACAATGTAGGAGGAGTATTTAACATTAGTAAAGTTACACTCAATAAGACACAAGTTGACCTAATAGCTAGAGGCTTAAACTTTGCACCAGCTACAAAACCAAGTGGTTTTAGTATGTTTTTAGATGCAAATAAATATTTACGACAGCTTACAATCAAATGTTTTTTCCTTAATTAGGATGCCCAAAGCAGGGAACTATTGGGAGTAATTCAGGACACACCATTAGCGAATAACACATCAGATGAATTTGTCCACTCAGAATTACGTGAAAGATCCAAATTCAATCCAAGTGGCAGCAAGGGACATTACCTGGAGGTATATCACCAACTAGTGTCAGGCGACTTCGAAAAACTGACAGAAAATACCAAAAGGTTTAGAGATAATCTCAGTAGAGAGGAAAAAGAAGCCCTGAAAATTTTGATGGAAGATAGGTCCATCACCATCATCCAGCCGATAAAGGCAGGGGTGTGGTGGTGATGGACACAGAATATTATTTACAGGAGGCAGGTAGGATTTTGGGGGATGAAAGGACATATCAAAAATTGAAGGGAGATGCAACAAAGAAATTTAAACAAGAACTGGATGTGATCCTTGATAGAGGGAAAAGTTTAGGAATACTTAATACGAAGGAATGGGGATATATACGCCAGGAGAAACCCATCTTACCGGTTTTCTATTTTTTACCGAAAATACATAAGTGCTTGGAGGCCCCCCCAGGGAGACCAGGTGACAAAGGGGGACAAGATAGCTTTTAGTTCAAACACTACTAAAAAGGTTTTTAAAATAAAACCAATGATAAATTGCCGTACTGAATATGTTGTCTACCTGCTTGCTTGCCCCTGTGGACTCCAATACGTGGACCGCACTTCAAGACCATTAAGGGTCCGAGTGCTGGAGCACATGGGCAACATACGCAGGCAGGTGATGACACACAGTGTATCCAGGCACTTTAGTCTGTGCCATGGAGGAAATCCTGAAGGCGTGAGCCATAAAGGAATCGAGAGAGTAGATCCACACTGGAGGGGTGGGGATAGACTCCAGAAACTTTGCCAACGCGAGACATACTGGATCTACAAATTGAAGACTCTAACCCCGAAAAGTCTGAATATAGATATAGACCTCGGGGCCTTCATTTAGATGCCAGTATGTCTTGCAACCATAGGGGACACTAGAATTTGTTTTAGGCTGTTATCCTTAATATTTGAATCAAAGTCTTTAAGTTTTATTAGTTTTATCATATTGTATTGGAATTGAATTTTCTTGGATATTAACATTAGAAATATTATCAACAATTTTTCGCTTGCAAATATACTGATTTTATTCTCTTTGCTATGATCTTTTTCAGATGACCCCAACTATCAGAATAAACTGTGTGGGTTATTTACCATACATATGTATGCATTTGCACAAGGTTTAATTGTTTATTATCTTAATGCTTTATCGTTTTAAAATATAAAATATACTTCAGTGATTTGACTATGAACTGTGATAACCTGACTTCAATGTTCTTATGATTTTAAGTTGTTTGTATAAAATTGTAATAGTTAGCTATATATGTTCTATAACTGTAACATATATATAACATATATTTGTTATCAGTAGATTAATGCCCTGACCATCTTCTTTGTACATTTAAGCATTCCACTTCACTTTGGATTATGTATCTCTTTGGGATTTTTTTAAAGCTGAATTCAGCACATTAGAAACTCGATTCCTCGTTCAGAGTTTCATTTATACACATTTTTAATCTAAAACTTTATTGTTACCACTATCAAAGCAGTAAGTTGACAATGTGACAACCAATTTGTTGAAATTCGCACAAGTATAACAATTGTGCGCTTATGATTCTACGCTTTTCCAATATAAAAAACTTAATTGGATTCTTGACAAAGTTTGATGGGAATCACTCGGGGAAAGGATTGGATTGGCTGGCGCTTTCCTATGTATTGCTATGAGCCCTGCAATACCTTTCTACAGAGCCTGAGGAAGCCCAGAAAGGGCGAAACGCGTTGCTACAATCCCCGAGTATTTTGAACCATTTCGGCCACCGTCAGGAGCAGGAAATAGGAGCGCAACACAACACCCGGACGCGGAGAGTTAGCTGCGCACCTAAACACCCTGCACAACTATCTTAAAAAACTGGCTGTTATCTATTCTTTCAGCTCTCATCTCGCTTTGACTGAGCGCTTTTTTAATTTTTGTACTGTGATTTTGTGCATTGTTTTTTTAGTTTTAATTAAAGATCACGATTACTCCATCTTGGATTCACTGTGTTAATATCACACTCAGAGTGATCCCTACTTAGCCGATGCTATTGGATATCTAAAGAGGGAGGAAGAGAAACCAATCGTAGTGTGTACTCACACGTGGTCGTGTGAGTAATTTTGTTATACCCTCACTCACCACCTATTTCCCATTATGTATTTTGGAAACAGCAGGGGCCTCATAGGTTAGCTCCCCAAAGAGGTGCAATTAAAGATACTTCCCTCAAGAGTATACTCACACTTGCCCGTGTGAGTGTTTGCAGTACTTTTCTGCATTTGATTTATTAAACTATCGGTTTCAGTGATTGTCATTCAGTATTTGAATTGTCCCTTACAATCTGTTTTGTACTCCATTTATGCACCGAGGGCAAGACCGCAAGCCAGTTTCATAGAAAGATCGGAGAAGCCATCTTTTGGACCAAAGGAGAAGAAAGGATCGCATCAAAAAGATACAGAAGATAAAGAAGTAAAGTAAAGAAACCTTGATGTGACAGCATTTACAAGTGTAAGTGTTTATGTTATTCCACACTTCACCACAAACAATGGTCTTGGATCACATGTCCTTGAATTTAATCAAAGTGTTTTAAGCATTCATATTATCCCTCAACCTGTGCTCCCCCTGTTCTTCTTGTTTTCCTCTACCGTGTACCATGACTACTTGGATGTGTTTAACAAGGTACAAGCGGAGATTCTTCCTCCCCATGGGCCGTACGATTGTCCTATCGATCTCATTCCTGGGACCATCCTGCCGATGTCTAAGTCATATCCACTCTCCGTCCCGGAGACTGAGGCTATGACCTCCTACATTCAGGAAAATTTGGAGAAGGGATTCATCCGCAACTCTACCTCCCCTGCCGGAGCTGGCTTCTTCTTTGTGAAGAAGAAGGATGTATCACTTAGGCCGTGCATTGACTTCCGCGGTCTCAATAAGATCACGGTGAAGAACCGGTATCCTCTTTCGCTTATCTCAGAACTGTTCGATCATCTCCAGGGGGCCTCAATCTTCTCAAAACTCGACTTAAGAGGTGCCTATAATCTCATTCGCATAAGGGAGGGGGACGAGTGGAAAACAGCATTTAACACACGTTCTTGACATTAGGAATAGCTTGTTATGTAACGCTCCTGCCATTTTTCTAGAGTTCATGAACGACATTTTCCGCGATGTATTGGGAACATTTGTCATAGTCTACCTAGACGACATTCTTATTTTTTCTAAAAATCTGGAGGAACACATTCAACATACCAAACTTGTGCTTTCCAGACTCCGTTCGAATCACCTTTATGCCAAGATGGAGAAGTGTTTGTTCCACCAGGCATCTACTGCCTTCTTAGGCTATATCATCTCCAGCCAAGGATTCTCCATGGATCCAGAGAAACTGAAGGCTGTTCTCGATTGGCCGCTGCCGAATTCACTCAAGGCTGTGCAGCGTTTTCTCGGCTTTGCCAACTATTACAGGAAATTCATCAAAAAAAATTCTTCTATTGCTCTTCGCATTACCGCTTTGACCAAGAAGGGCGCCGATATCTCATCTTGGCCTCCAGAAGCTATTCTTGCTTTTGAGGTTCTCAAAAAGGCGTTCGTTTCTGCACCCATCCTTCGTCATCCGGATACCTCCATACCCTTCACTTTGGAGGTCGACGCCTCGGATGTAGGAGCCAGCGCAGTCCTTTCCCAGAGGTCTTCTCCCCAAGAGATACTCCACCCCTGTGGGTTTTTTTCACGGAAATTTTCATCTTCCGAAAGGTTGGTAATCGTGAACTTTTGGCCATTAAACTGGCTCTTCAAGAATGGAGACACCTGTTGCAGGGTTCCAAAGAACCAGTTGCTATTCTCACTGACCACAAAAAATTGTTATATATTGAGGGGGCTCGTCGTCTGGAATCCCGCCAAGCTCGCTGGTCACTCTTCTTTTCCTGCTTTAACTACACCATCTCATATATTCCTGGTACCAAAAATGGCAAAGCGGATGCTCTCTCTCGTCAGTTCGCCACCAAAACCGAAGCCAATGAAACCACAGAGCCTATTCTGCCTGCCAAATGTATAATTTCCCCTAACAACTTCGATGTGTTGGGCGAGATCAAAAAGGCTCAAGCTCACATGCCCAGCAGGTTCAGGGTACCAGAAGGACGCCTATACGCAGCTCCACGCTTTCGCCATAAAGTGTTACTTTGGGGTCATTCCTCTAGAGCAGTCGTCATCCAGGCTTCAAAAGGATGGCAGATCTCATTAAAATGACTTTTTGGTGGCCCAAGATGAATCAAGACATTCTCGAATTTACCACCGCCTGTCCTGTATGTGCCCAGAGTAAGACACTCCATCACAAACCTTCTGGTCTTCTCTTGCCTCTCCCCATTCCGGAACAACCCTGGAAACATATTTCGATGGATTTCATTGTTGAACTGCCCATTTCCAAAGGGATGAACACCATTCTGGTCGTAGTAGACAGGTTCTCTAAGCAAGCTCACTTTATTCCCCTCAAGGGTCTTCCCAACTCTGCCACTTTGGCTGATGTCTTCTCCAAAGAAATGTTCAGGTTACATGGCGTTCCCATTTCTATTGTCTCTGACCGTGGATCACAGTTCATCTCGAAATTCTGGTGGGCTTTTTCCCAAAGACTTGGTATCTCCCTCTTGTTTTCCTCTGGATACCATCCTCAAACCAATGGTCAAACAGAAAGGATGAATCAAACTCTTGAACAATATCTTCAATGCTTCATATCGGACTCACAAGATAACTGGGTAGACCTTTTGCCATGGGCTGAATTCGCTATAAATTCCCTTAAAAACGTGTCTACTCAGGAGTCTCCCTTTTTTATTAACTTTGGGTTCCACCCCAGTAGCCTTCCTCTCTCGTCTTCCCTTTGGGCGTTCCTGCGGCCGACTCTCATGTTGCCAATCTACAAGAATCTTGGAAAAGGATCCTCAAGTCTTTACAATCTGCGGTTGCCAAACAAAAGACCAAGGCAGATCGTCATCGGCAAACTGGGCCTTCTTTCAAACCTGGCGACCGGGTGTGTTTATCCTCAAAAAATATAAGGCTTAAAGCACCATCACCCAAACTGTCTCCTAGATTCCTAGGGCCATTCAAAATATTGGAGAAGATTAATCCTGTGGCTTACCGTCTCGACCTGCCTCCCACTATGAAGATTCCTTCCGTATTCCACGCGTCCCTTCTTAAACCCTTTATACCTAGTCCTCATTTTTCTGTCCCTTCTCGGAAACCAAATCCGGTCTCCACCCTAGGACAACAGGAATACGAAGTCCAGTCACTCGTCGATTCCCGCTGGTCCAAAAACAAACTCCAGTTCCTGGTCCACTGGAGGGGCTATGGTCCAGAAGAACGTTTGTGGGTACCAGCACGTCACATCCATGCCCTGAGACAACTCCGTCAATTCCACTAAAAGTTCCCGCTCAAGCCTTGGTTGGATCGCTCGGAGATCGATCCTCAAGGGGGGGATACTGTGACGGTTCAGGGGATTCCTTCCCCTTCTGTCTCTCCCTCTGTCCCATCTCCTTCCAATCCCTCTACCCTTTCCCACTCCTCTCCTGTTCCGTCTACTTCTCCCACTGCTCCACTGCCTCAGCGCATGTCCTGCAGGTCTCGTGCACCCCCGCGGTCCCCGAGCCCCTGCACTGATGCTTCCCGCTCCCAGACACCCGCTATGCCCGCGGCCAGTGCCTCACCTTCCCTGGCGGCTCTGTCCGCTCCTCTGCCCTCCTCCATCGGGGTAACCGTGGCGCGGCGCTCCATGCGCCTGGTGACGCGGCCTGTGCGCGCGCTCCCTCAACTTGTGGAGGGCGCGCGCATACGCTCTTCATCTGGGTCCTGTCACCCTTCTGGTTCCTCCTCTCGGTGCCTGCATGCCATCTCGCGGTCACAGCCTGTGCGCGCGCACCCTCAGCTTACAGAGCGCGTGCGCACACACTCCTCTTATCAGGCCTGCCACGCTCCTGACTCCTCCTACCAGTCCCTTCAGGCCATTCCCCTGACTGCCGCTTCTGTCTCCTCCTCTTCTCTCCCGGACCTATCCCTGTTGTCTCCCACTTCTCTCTCTACTCCTCCCCTCTCTCCTATTGGTGTGTCTCCCTTTATAATCCCTGTCTGTCCTCTAGAGAGTCTGTATCGTCGCTCTGCATAGTTCCTGTTTCCCTGTGTGTGCTCACCTATGCTGTGCTCCTCCTGCGTCCCTGCTGTGTCCTGCTCCTGTGTTACTTTGGATTTCCCTGGCTTTGACCCCTGCTTGTCCTTGTAAGGAATCCGCTCCTCGGTTTAATGTTTGCCTTAACTTGCAGACGTGTGCAGTCCTGGAACACTTTCCCGGATATTTACTGCAGCCTGGATTCACTCACCAAAGCAATACTGCCACACGCCCCTTCTGCCATTGGTTCTCTGACCTTTAAGTCTTGCCTTCCCACAATGCCCCCTGCCGAGCATAGTCCTTCCTGGATGTTTCTGTGTTCTGCCATAAGCCTTGTCTTGTCTGTCTCCTTGGTTCCTGAGACCGGCTGCTAGTGTCACGCAGCGGTTTGTTCCTGTGCTGAAGCGGAGAACTCTCCTTGTTGTCTTCAGCTCCCTGGTTCCTGTGACCGGCTGCTAGTCTCATGCAGCGGTCAGTTCCTGTTTCCTGTGCTGAAGCTGAGTACTCTCCTTGTTACTTCAGCTCCTTGTTTCCTGTGACCGGCTGCTATATTCATGCAGCGGTCTGTTCCTGGTTTCCTGCACTGAAGCGGAGGTTTCCCTGAGTATCTTCAGCTTCCTGGTTCCTGGGGCCTACTCTTTCCCTAATCTAGAGAGGCCGTGTCCTGGTTCCTGCGCTGAATCGGAGGATTCCCCAGCCCGCTCAGGACTCTTGCGCTGAAGCACTGGTTTACCAGTGCAGCTAGGCGGTGTGCTACTCTGGTCTGTCTACCACCTCCTGAGACCAGTACCATGGTCCATGGTCGCCGCACGCGCAGAGGCCACTCCCGCACTCCTAAGCTGAAGCGGGGCTCTCCTGACTACCTGTTGCCGAACTCCTGCTTGAACAACGTTTACCCTGATGTCTCCAGTCCTGACCCTGGCATGTCCACCGACGATGCTGTCTTCTCCTATCCTGATCCTGCGACGTACGACTACAAACTGCGCAATCCGGATCAGCCTGCGCGGTCTCAGGTCGGTGCTTTTACAACCCCACCTCAGCCACGCGGTCCGACCCAGGTTTGTGGCGAGCACAGTCGTGACAGTCCTGGACTACCCTGCTCTCTGTACCCCTTGAACCTTGCTACAAACTCTACCTTGCTGACCTCTGGAATCCTTGGACCTGGCTTTGTACCCTGACGACTCTACTCTCTGGACCCCTGGACATTGGCACATGGATACGACCATTTTTACGATTACACCAACAGACGTTGCAAGTATCATTAACCACTCTCTCTACAGGCCCAACAACGCTATACCACACTCCGGGCTTGCTCCCACTGCTGTGGGTGTGTGGTGTAATACCGTTCCCACCTCAGTACTTGGGTCTTGCCAGGTGTGCGGTTTGGGCTGCCTTGGCCTTCTTGCCATTTCTCCTAGTTTCTGTCAGACTCCGCCGTGCTGAAGCAGGTAAACTGAAGCCCTCAGTGTTTCTTGTCCTGTCTGCAGTTCCAGTTCTCAGTGACCTTCAAGTGGCCTTCACAACTCTCAGCTGCACCCAGCTAGGGAGAGCTGTTCCATGCTGAAGCACTGGATCCTCTGTGCTTTCCCTTCTGCAATCTTACTGCTTCCAGTGGCCTCCACCACTCTCAGCAGTACCCGGGTGATGTTCTGGGCTGAAGCACTGGATCCCCAGTTCCTGGTTCCTGCTCTCTGCGCTAAAGTGGCGCAGTTCCAGTGTCCGGCTCTCTACGCTGAAGCGGTAGTTCCAGTTCCTGCTTTCTACGCTGAAGCAGTAGTTCCAGTTTCCTGCACTCCACGCTGAAGTGACTTCAACCTTGTTTTCCTGATGATGACCTCTGCTCGTGACCGTGACCTCCGCTCCTGTGCCGCCTGCCCTGACCCTGGCTTGTCTACCGATTACCATGCCTTCTCCAGTCCTATCCGGCTATGTTTGACCACGGAATTCGCAACCCAGATCCGTCTTTGTGGTCTAAGGTCGGTGTTTCCACATCCCCGCAGTCCGGTCCAGGTTTGTGGTGAGCATAACCATTATACACTCGTGCTGTACAATATTACATTCTAAGTTTGGACTGCCATTTAAATGAGGGAGATAAGTCTGCACATGCATTAGACCAGGGGTGAACAAACTTTTTATGCCGAGCCCACCTTTTCATCAATGCAATTTCACGGGCCCCCCCATGCCTGATGTAATCAAAATCACGACGTCAGCGCACGTGAGCTGGTTCAGCCAAATCGGTCGGGCTGCAGGCATGCACGCAAGCAGTATACTAGTATTGGATCACTGTTAATTTTATTGTTTGCTGGCATCTGGTAATATGTTTTTTTCTGGTGCACTATGGCAATCCATTTGAGGGAGCATTCATCCACCTCTTTGCTACAACCCTTCCCTCTCACGCCCCCTTTTTTTCCCTCCCTTTTTTCCTTCACCCATTTGCTTTCCCCAGTGTCATCCACTCCTACCAGTTTTATGTATTATTTATTTATTACCATTTTAAATGTTGCCCAGGGATCAGGGACCCCATAACCAAACACAAGGGGGGTACTGATGAACCTCCCCTGCTGATCAATACTCCCAAATGACCCCCCTGACCCAAAGAATAACCCCCAGCCCCCAAAACTCATCCTCCTCCCAAGCGCCTCAATTCTGCCATCTCTGCCTGATCTTCATCCCTCCGTTTAGCCATTGTGTCTCTCCCTCCAGCCATTGTGTCTTTCCCTTCAGTCATTGTCTCTCCCTCCAGCCAGTGTCTCTCTTTCACCTCCCACAGTGTCTCTCTCTCTCACCTTCCCCCAGTGTCTCTCTCTCTCCTTCCCCCAGTGTCTCTCTCTCACCTTCCCCCCAGTGTCTCTCTCACCTTCCCCCAGTGTCTCTCTCTGACCTTCCGCTCAGTGTCTCTCTCTCTCACCTCCCCCAGTGTCTTTCTCTCTCACCTCCCCGCAGTGTCTCTCTCACTCTCCCCCAGTGTCTCTGTCTCTCACCTTCCTCCAGTGTCTCTCTCTCACCTCCCCGCAGTCTCTCTCACTCTCCCCCAGTGTCTCTGTCTCTCACCTTCCTCCAGTGTCTTTCTCTCACCTCCCCCAGTGTCTCTCTCTAACTTTCCCCAGTGCCTCTCTCACCTCCTCCCATTGTCTCTCTCATCTTCCCCCAGTGTCTTTCTCGCTGACCTCCCCCCAGTGTCTTTCTCTCTTTCCCACAGTGTGTCTCTCTCACCTTTCCCCAGTGTCTCTCCCCCTCCCCCAATATGACTCCCACCTCTCCATGTCTCTCTTTCTCTCCCCCTCCCCCCAATATGTCTCCCACTTCTCCATGTCTCTCTTTCTCTCCCCCTCCCCCAATATGTCTCCCAACTCTCCATGTCTCCCTTACTCTCCACCTCCCCCCAATATGTCTCCCACCTCTCCATATCTCTCCCCTCCCCCCAATATGTCTCCCACCTCTCCATGTCTCTCTTTCTCTCCCCCTCCCCCAATATGTCTCCCACCTCTCCATGTCTCTCTTTCTCTCCCCCTGTATATTCATGTTTCACTGTCATAATAGCTTATGCAGCAACTGAAATAGAGATCAATAATACTGTGTGTGAGCATGCACACATATCCACATTTCATTAAGGATCAGCACGTTTGGAAGCTTCTAGATGGTTTCACACTTCCTGCATAAGTAATGAGAAGGATATTTTGTTACTAAATGTGACCCATCATTATTATGGGGACTAATCAGAGAAGTTACCTCTGGCTTCTCTTCTGCTGGCTTCTTCCCAGTAAGTAAGGATTGAGTAGTTTTTTGGAAAAATCTAGGAAACAGTCAATACAAAAAAAGTTAAATAAATGGAAAAAACTCAGAAGAAAAAATGACTGATCTAAAAATGTTAACAAATCTCTTACCCTAAATCTTTCCCTTCAACATCTGGATGTGATGCTGATCTTTGATAACAAATCTGGGGGTACAAATATACAGTACTTGGGGACTAATTCTATATTCTCTATCAGGCCGTTTTGGATGAAATTCATAAATTAAGTAAATTTCGACAGGAAATATGTCCGACTGGTTGCTTTTGCAGATATAAAATAAACCTGTTACTGCCGAGTCAAATCTATATTAATAACGAAAGTTAGGCTGCAAATGCCTAAATCATCATGTGCATTATCGGCAGTTCTCACCTGTAACACTCATGCTGTAAAATATTACATTCACCGGAATCTCTCACGTGCTGTACAATATTACCTTCATCAGGAACTCTCATCTGTTACACTCACACGCTGTACAATATTAGCTTCTCCAGGAGCTCTCACCTGTAACATCCATGCACTGTCCAATATTACATTTATTGGGAGCTCTCACCTGTAACACTTGTGCTGTACAATATGAGAATTGATTACATTGTAAGGCACTGCCACTTCCCTAAAACTCTGCCTCTGTAAGATTCCTCAAATTAAAAACCACACATGGGACCACTTACCTCTACGAAGCAGATAACTAGGATAATGACCATTATGACAACAGTGACAGAAATTGCCAGGAGAAGTTTGTTCCCATAGCCAGGACACTTTCCCTAAAGACAAAATAAATACCATCAAGTTAGATTTTCACACAAAGATTTACACTCAAATATTATATCCATTTATGGTACACTTCTTGATGCCTTGCATTCACACTAACCCCTTTCTAAACCTGCCTTATTTTTTTTTAAGTTTCCGTCAACACTGCTCCCCATTTTATTTGCATTCTATCTAATGTAAGGGATCTCTTCTGGACCTTTCCAACACTGTGTAAATAAAAATTTTAAAAAAATCTGATGCTCCATTCTGGAAATATAAGCATTGAAATAATAAGTGGAGGGTTAAAATGGAGCTCTTCCCGGAGTCCAGTGCAGTCTCAAGGTTACCATGGTAAATTCAGACGCTAGAGATGAAGAAAATCATGTTTAACATTAGAAAACAATGTAAAAAATGGAGCATGACATGTAGAGGGAGCAAGATACCAATACATAGGCTTCTGTGGGATTGCTGCTTTAAAGCGTACTACAGTATGGCAAAATTAAATCACTTCAAGCTCCTGCTGCATAGTGGTCACACACCAGTACATCCCCAAATCTTCACAGCCCAATCAACACCCAGCCTGATAAGCTATACTGCAGCTCCCAGATATGACTCTTAGCCACACGATATGGACCACAGGTTGTGGTGAACCCCAGTTGATATATTTGCGTGTAATATTTTTAAATCACAGTGTTTTACATTTTCTGTGCGCTGTTCTGTGACGGTGAGGAGGTGACAATAAAGGTTAAGCCCATCTGGTCACCTCTGATCCATGTATTGGGGTTCAGGAGTGGCAGCTCTTGAGCCCAGTGATTGTCAATACATTCTGTAAAAATGTGCGACAATAAAGATGTTTTGTGTTTGTACCTTTCCATGTGTGCCAGCGAGCAGAGATTGCTAGGCTATGAGTTTCAAGGGTGTTTTACGGAGAAAGTGTTGTCAGAATGTGACTAGCTAGCCAGGTTCCAGAGTTGTTGGATACCCCAAAAATGTACCCGGAAATTAGGACGGATTCTCGGATACATTGAGACACATTGCTCCAGCAAACTCTCCCCTTGAAAATGCTTGCGGGACTCGCCGCTAGGATTCCCAGCTTCATCACAGACCAGAAAGGTAAATGGGGCATAGGGATGTGTGGTATTCCTGGAACGGTAAATGGGTCCCTAGTATAAGAGGGGATGCCCATTTAATGTCCAGGTATCCGGTATAGGGGTTCTGGGGGTATTACAACCATACATAAGGTTGCAAGGAGTTTTAAAGTCTAAGTCTGGTATAGTGTGTGGAGACTATGGCTAGTAGGGAAAAAAAGTGCAGAATTCCCCATAACTATAAGACTTGGAAAAGTTTATATTTTATTAAACAGTATGTTTAAAGTGTATATATGCTTGTGCATGGTAATATGAGCTGGGACTTCCACGTCCAGGGTTCCGAGAGACCATTTGGCTACCAAGCTGGGTGCCATCAAGTCTGCTCAGGTCCTGGAAATCAAAGTCTCAGAGATTGCCAAGTGTGAAAGCCATTTTGGTACCAGAGTTAGGCTCAAGTACTCACGTCCTGGGGTGACTGGAAGTTATCGGACCACCATTTGCTCCAACCCAGGCTTTGAGGAGCGTAACTCATCGGGTGGCTTCTGCATGTTAAGTGGCAGAGGTGCCAAGTTGTCACATGCCCTTGTCAGATTCTGAATCCACGCTTGCCTGGCTTCACTAGACTGGCAGTGCTCTGTTTGGCTGGTAGGAATTCTCCCATGCTCAGATAGGCTGTAGTATTTCATGAATTAACTCTGAAATACTATAAGTATTATAGTGGCTCGGCTCCTCAAACCCACCTTAGCAAACTTGACACCCTCTACAATTCAATTTGTCGTTTTGTTCTCCAATGCAACTACAACACACATCACTGCGAAATGCTCAAAGAACTAGATTGGTCATCACTAGAGTCTAGGCGCAAAGTTCACCTTTCCTGTCTCACCCTCAAATACTTTCTGGGCAAGCTACCCAGCTACCTGAACATGCTCCTCACCCCTACCACATGCAGCACCTATCACCTGAGATCAGACTCCAAAAGACAATTCATGGTCCCAAGGCTCAACAAAATATCCGGACGTTCCTCCTTCTCCTTCCGTGCACCCCAAAACTGGAACAATCTACCAGAGACTCTCATATCCACCACCAGCTTAAGGTCTTTCAAATCTAAGGCTGTCTCACACTTTAATCTGGTCTGTAACTATTTCATACGCTCATAATATATATTTTCTTTAACTGTGCACGCAATGTCTTGTATATAATGTATACCTTGTTCATTTATGTAACTGTACTTGTAACCATGTATTATTTGTTTTACTCTGTGCCCAGGACATACTTGAAAACGAGAGGTAACTCTCAATGTATTACTTCCTGGTAAAATATTTTATAAATAAATAAATAAATAAGAAACCCTCAGCCAATTCGGAAAGCAGATTCTAAGCGCCAGAACAGCAGCGGCAAATTTGAATGTACCAAAAGATGCTCAAGGAGAAATAGCAGCGAGCCGGCTTTAGAAATTTCAGGTCGAGAAATTTTCTATGTCCCACTTTTTGCGGCAAAGTTCTGAGAATTGAACGTAGCAGACGCGGCTGGGATTTCAAGTCGAAAATAGTTCCAGGACGTTTGGAGCTAAGTCGCGGTCAATTTATTTCAAGTCCTCTGGAGCAGATCAAGCAGTGACGTCAGGAACTTCATGCCGATTTGCGTTTCAGGACATTTCTGGACAAGTCCCAGTCAACCAAAGACTTTGTTTTATGTTCTATTCAAGCTAGGAAAGTCTAGTTTTCAGCCCCAGACCCCCAGTAAGTGTGTCTTTCTAATGTATTTTGTGTTTCATTGTGCTTAGCCTTTTTTAAGTGAATAAATTACAATTTATTTTACCATCTTGTTTTGCTCAGTGTTATGATCCCAGTATAAAAGTTGTAAATGCTTGGTCTTCCGTGACATGTTCTAACCTCAAATTTTTGGCAAGTCTATTTCTTATTAGGAGTCCACTTGTAAAAGTAGGGGCTCACCTTCAACGGTGTTGTGCTACTCTTCATATATTTCCTCCAGGCTCCACCTTCTTGTCCATGTTCTCTCTCGCTAAATAACTTCATCAGACGTCCCGTACTGGCGACCAGTTCTGCACATGAGAGCTTGAGATCAGGCTTCAGACAATCTAGCATCAGGACTCGAATGATGTGACAGATGATTGCCCGCACAACTCTATTGGGGATGAGAGACTCCAGCTGTGTGTTTAGCTCGATCTCATACAAGTTGCCCTGGTCTTGAACCGACAAGGTGCTGTAATGGAGGGAAGATGGCAGTGACCTTCTGCGACCTTTATTCACCTCATTTGACCTGACTTCCAGTGTCACAGGAATTTGTGGTGTCATATCAATTTCTTTACTATCTGCGGTTGGGAGGTGATATGGTGGTTCTAAGGTTTCCCCAGTTGTGGATCCGTACAGTGCTGTAGTTTTTGCTAAAAAAGTGTTATTCGTGGATATAAAAGCACTACCCCTTAAAACCCTCTGTACAGAATCCTTCTCAATGGCTCTCCTCTGATGTTTGCTCTTTCGTTTTTTGTCGACTGTACTCTCACGTGATCGGCTCTGGCACTGCTTCCCATGACAAATGGTCACCGATTCCTTCTGTACAGAGACAGGCATTTCAATTTCTTCCCAAGCTACCACATTACTTTCTACCTTCTTTTGTTTGCTGTCTTTGATTGATCTGGAGCTTTCCACTGTGTGCCATTTGCAGCCGTCTCCACATTTGGTGGTGTCCTTTCCCCTCATGGACTGTCCAGCACTCAGCTTCCTCTGCTGGATCTTAAAGCCTCCTTGAATACCCATCTCTAACAAGTTGTCCAAAATGGTCAGCTTGTTCATCTCAATTTTTTCTGCCATCTTCATCTGAAAACTTCTGGATCCCTTCGTCTTAAGCCGGTCCATTTTTTTATCGTAGCTCATATTTCCAGGGAATAGATCCTTCTCTCCTCGAACAAAATGAACTTCCTCATTGAAGTTAACCTGCACAAGAGGACAACGCAGCTTGTCACAATCTGTCAGCTCTTGCTCCTCTTCGCTCTGCCCAAGCGGTGCCTCAGGCTCTATGTGCAATATCACAGTCCTGTTTTTCCGATGTGCTTCGAGAGATTTTCTAAACGTATTTTCTTCCAAAGGCAGCACTTTATTGTTTTCTATGTATTAAAAGAAAAACAGCTCATTAGGGTGCATGTAATCTACAAAGAACATGCAGAGTGCTTCTTAAAAATAGACCCCACAAAAACATTGCAAGGCAGTTAATAGCTAGCAAATAATGTGATGTGAGACATTAATAATGTGATACTATATCAAGGACTTCCGGGAGGTATGCATTCCAAGATGACTGCTTAAAGCAGCATTACATGTGTGTCTTTAAAAAAAAAAAACAGGATTAAAGCATGTTTTTTTTGGAGCTGAAATGCATAGATTTCCTCTCCGGGGACGTACTGCTTCCCGAGACACTTACCTCGGAAGTGGGTGCTGGCATCTCTCTCCAGTTTAAATGTCCTGCGTCACATGGGCCAATAGGAAGCTGCAAAGGATGACATCACGTCTTCCTACTGGCCCTCAAGATGTAGGATATCAAAGCCATCATTACATTAGTCCCCACTAGCCCAGTCAGAGTGTCTACCAGCAGCCCTTCTGAGGTAATAATCTCGAAAAGCAGGGGGTCCCATGAGCTGAAATTAACACTGTTTAGCTCTGAGGATGCTCTGCTTAAAACCCATTTAACAATAAATAAAAAATAACATGTAGTGAGTGCTGATGTAAATCTGCAGCTCCTCCTATCCCAAGGTACAGCTCAGAGAGAGCTCTCTGAAAATATCTGTATTACCAACCAAGGATCTTCCCCACCAGTAAACAAGTCAGAACACTAAAAAATTCAGTTGGCCATACTAAGCATAGAGAGAGATTTTCATCATATGAACATTACTTAAGCACAGAAACATTTTTTGAAGAGATGTACCCATCAGAGATCACCCATCAGAGATCATGCACAATGAAGTGGGTACAACAAAACAGATTATTTCCCCGCCCAGACGAGCATCTGAGGGCCTCTTCAATAACCACCCACTGCTGCCTGTTTTTCTTCCTCCATCTCACCTTAGGACTTTGCTGACTATTTCCAGGAAAAGGTGGAATCCATACATCAGGGCATCCCCTCTGTATCCTTCTCCCATCCTACAACCTCTTCCTAATTCTTCCCCTGTTTTCTGCCAACTCTTTTTCCGCTGTCACAGAGCAGGATCTATCATAGCTGATCTCCTCTTATCCCTCTATCACCTGCCCTCTTGACCCCATTCCCCCCTGTGACAGGGTAAATAAAAGCCACCAGTTATATGCCTGGAAAACCTATGTCTAGTCTGCAGTGCAGCACTGACTAGGTTAACTTCAGCTGGGAACCTCAGGACAATTAGTTGGATCCCAGCTGCCTAATCAAGGTGTGTTAAAACCCAGGCTGTAGACACATGGAGCCTGGTTGTTGAGAAGAGAGGAGTAAGCTGCTAAAGAGATTCCTGTAACAAGGTCTGAGTAGCAAGGTAGTTGAATTGTGAACTGTCTGTCCCCTGAATAGGAAACGGGTAACTGCCTGATTTATAGACTGTCTGCTAAAGAGAAACTGTTTTGTTTGGTTTGCGGAAGAAAAAGCCATTTTCGTTTGTTGCTGATGAAAAGCTATTTTTGTTTGTTGCTGATGAAAAGCTATTTTTGTTTTGTGTGCTGTATATCTTTTAAGGCTAAATAAATAAGCCTTGTCAAGAAACCCACGTGTGTAGTTGCATTTACCCTGCAACATATGGTGTCAAGAAGTGAGATTTTGAAAGGCCCCTGCAGTTAAAGGGCCATACATACACACAAGAATGAAAAAAATGGAAGAATTTTTTAAGAGTTTTTGTGCGAGCAGACCAAACAGCAGGGACAGTTAATGCAGGAGCAGGCCCGGCTGCAAGCAGAGAGAGATGAAAGACTTTTGCAGCAGCAAACCCAGCTCCTAACCCAGCAGCAGGCAGCACAGGAGGAGCGAATGGCAAAGCTGCTGACCCAATTCCAGGGGTCTGCCAGTCCAGAATACCCCCGATACTCCTGAGGAAAATGGCTCCGAACGAAGATCCAGAGGCTTTTTTACTGACTTTTGAAAGAGTTGCCGAAGCTCAGGGCTGGGCTACAGATCGCTGGGCAAATTCTTTGGCCCGGCTCCTCATAGGAGAAGCCCAGGCCTCATATCAGGGTCTCCCAGCAGATCAGGCAATGGACTACCGCCAAGTAAAAGCCGCCATACTGGATCGCTTAGGTCTGACCCCCAGAGAACTAACGGCAGCAGCCCAGTTCGGAACATGAAGTACACCGCTAAGATAGACCCCGGGTCCTCGCTCAGCGATTATTGGACTTGTGTACATGCTGGATACAACCTGAGGAGTGCACTAAGGAGGCAATTCTGGAGCAGGTGGTTTTGGAACAATTTCTACAAATAATACCCCCTTCCGCACGCTCGTGGGTAAAACGCCACGCTGCTGAAACCCTAGCTTTGGCGGTCCAACTCGTGGAGAACTTCCTTGGGGCAGAGCAGCAGGCGAGTGTCCTGGACCCGACTCCACCGGTACTTGCGGATGCCCAAAGAGGGAGGTCGGATAAATGTGGAACCTACGGCCCGTCACGGAACCGCCAAGTCCAACGGAAGGAGCAGTCGTTCCAGCAAGGACGGAGTCCAAATGCTGATCCCCCCAGAGACCCTCATCTCCTTCCGGATGTCGGCTCGTCGCAAAATGAGAGGAACTTCCGAGGACGTCGCCCACTAGATCCACCAGATGCCTGGTCTCCAGTAACCGGTCCAGCGGAGCGCTATCCACAGCCCCCTCCTGCGAGGGAACCCTCTCCATGTTCCGCCTGCGGAGAACAAGGCCACCGGTATGTGGACTGTCCACTGATGGATTGTTTATTCAGCAGAACCGTCGCCTCGGCTTTTACTGGGGAAAATTACAAGCCCTGGCTACTTCCAGCCCTGATTGGGGGAAAAACCATCCAGGCCCTTGTAGATTCGGGCTCTGGGAAAACTCTGGTCCTCCAGGAACTGTTACCGCCCAACGTGTGTTCTTTTGACTCCCCATGGAGCATAGAATGTATACACGGCGATGTAAAACGCTATCCGACGGCCAAAATCCGGCTACAGGTAAAAGATCAGCAGGCTTACCTCGAAGCAGGAGTCACTCCTTGGCTCCCTGCCCCCGTTGTGCTCGGTCGGGACTGGCCTTTCTTTTCGGACCTAATGGCCCCAGTCTTTCACAAGGAGCCTCCTTCTAGGGCTCAGGAGAACCCTGGCAAACTGTTCCCCTTCTCGGCAGACCTTTTTCCCAGTAGAAACCGGGTTCAAAAGACTCGGAAGCAAAGACGCTTGGACAAACAGAACTGGTTGCAGAAATCTGGGTCTCAAGGTGACCATTCTAGTAGTCAGAGGTCACAAGTGATGGCTGGGGATGGCCAAAGGGAGGGGGATATGGGCCCTGGAGATTTACCAGACCTGTACCTCCCTGACTTTCGCCAGAAGCAAAGGGAAGACCCAGTCCTTGCTAGACAGTATGACAAGGTGGTGAAAATTGATGAACAGATTTTAGATGCACAGGGGGTGATAGTGTTCCCCCATTTTGAGCCATCAAAGGATATCCTATATAGGGTGAATAGGCAGACACAAACAGGGGAGGTCACCAGACAGATATTGGTTCCCAAGGCATTTGTTAAATCTGTGTTCACTCTAGCCCATACTGTCCCTTGGGGTGGTCACCTGGGCAGGGATAAAACATTGGACCGTATTTCATCCAAATTCTATTGGCCAGGGATGCATAGTGATATTGCTAAGCTATGTGCAGCATGTCCGGAGTGCCAGCTAACTAGTCCAAAAGGACAAAAACCAGCCCCTTTAGTTCCTCTACCCTTGGTGTCAGTTCCCTTTGAGAGGATTGGGGTAGACTTGGTAGGACCTCTTGAACCTTCTGCGAAAGGACACAGGTTTATCCTTGTAATAGTTGATTATGTGACAAGATATCCTGAGGCGTTCCCCCTGAGAACAGCAACGGCGAAGCAAGTAGCCAACAAGTTGTTGGAACTGTTTTCACGGGTTGGACTTCCCCAGGTTATGTTGACAGACCAAGGTACAAATTTCATGGCTAAACTGATGCAGGATGTCTTAAAGTTACTAGAGGTCAAGTCTGTTCGGACATTGGTCTACCATCCACAGACTGACGGATTGGTGGAAAGATTTAACCGAACTCTAAAAGGGATGCTGAGGAAATTTGTAAATTCAGAGAAGAGAGCCTGGGATGAACTTCTCCCTTTTCTGCTGTTTGCAGTGCGGGAAGTTCCCCAGGCCTCCACGGGATTCTCTCCATTTGAATTGCTCTATGGCCGCCAACCCCGGGGTATCCTAGACCTCCTAAAGGAGTCCTGGGAGGAACAGCAATCCCCTTCTAAGAATACTCTGCAATATGTACTAGACCTTAGGAAGCGCCTAGATGTGGCCGGCCATTTTGCCAGGGAGAATCTTAGATCAACCCAGGACAGTCAGGAGAGACATTACAATCAGAATGCTCGTATGAGAGTGTTTCACCCAGGAGACCAGGTGATGTTACTGTTACCCAGTTGCAAGAGTAAACTCCTGGCCAAATGACAGGGCCCATTCGAAGAACTCCACCGTACGGGTGATGTGGATTACGAGATCGCTCAACCAGGGTCCAGAAAGGGTAAACAAATTTACCATGTGAACTTGCTGAAACCCTGGAAGATGCAGCGGTCTCTATTCATCCACCCGGTGGAGGAGGAAACGGACTTGGGTCCTCAGCCTCCACGGGAGAACATTGTGAGTGACGATAAAATGCCAATGGGTAAACAGTTGTCCTCTGAACAAAAAGGGGACTTGTTAGCAATAATTACACAATTCCAGGATGTTTTTTCTGACTTACCAGGACAAACTAACTTAATTTCCCATGCAATCGAGACAGCACCTGGGGTGAAAGTACGTTCCCATCCTTATAGGTTGCCTGAAAGTCGTAGGGCTCTGGTAGAGAAGGAGGTACAAGAAATGTTACACTTAGGAGTGATTGAGGAATCATGCAGTGAGTGGTGTAGTCCACTAATTATGGTCCCTAAACCCGATGGGAAGGTAAGATTTAGTGTGGACCTCCGAAAGGTCAATGCGGTATCCAAGTTTGACACATATCCGATGCCAAGGGTGGACAAATTAATTGACGCCCTTGGTAACGCGGAATATATATCCACGTTGGACTCGACAAAAGGATACTGGCAAATACCCTTAGAGGAAAAGTCCAAATGCAAAACAGCCTTTGCCCCTCCCATGGGTTTATACCAGTTTGTGACAATGCCATTTGGACTGCATGGAGCCCCAGCCACATTTCAGAGACTCATGGATAAGGTACTGAGGCCCCATAGGACTTATGCCGCAGCCTACCTAGATGACATTGTCATTTATAGTAAACACTGGCGGGCCCATCTAAATAGGCTGAAAGCGGTCCTCAAATCTCTAAGAGAGGCAGGGCTCACAGCCAACCCTAAGAAATGTGCCTTGGGTAAAGTGGAAACCAAATACTTAGGGTATGCAGTGGGAGGTGGAAAAGTAAGGCCACTAGCCGACAAGGTAGCTGCCCTGAAAGAAGTTCCGACCCCCCAAACAAAAACGCAGGTACGCTCTCTGCTGGGTTTAGCAGGGTACTACCGGCGGTTCATCCCCAACTTTTCGGAAGTGGCAGCCCCTTTAACGGACCTCACAAAAAAGTGTGCCCCTACACAAGTGGTGTGGTCAAGGGATTGTCAGAGAGCCTTTGAGGACATAAAAAGGTGTCTACCAGAGGGTCGCATCCTTAGAAGCCCAGACTTCAACAGCCCTTTTATAGTGCAAACAGATGCATCAGAGATAGGGCTAGGGGCAGTGCTGTCACAACAGTTTGAGGGAGTTGAGCATCCTATCATTTTCCTGAGTAGGAAATTGTTCCTAAGGGAAAAAAACTACTCAGTGATTGAGAAAGAGTGCCTTGCAGTAAAGTGGGCAATCAAGGCTTTGAGGCATTACCTGGCAAGAGTCCATTTTACTTTGGTGACGGATCCTGCTCCACTGAAGTGGTTAAATAGCATGAAGGATTCCAATGCTAGATTGACTAGGTGGTATATGGCCCTCCAACCCTTCTCATTTGAGATTCAGCATAGGCCGGGAAAAGAGAACGCAAATGTTGACTTCTTTTCTAGAGAAGGGGTGGATGGTCGGGCTTCCGCCGTGCGTAGCCCCAGCCACACACTAACAGGGGAGGAATGTGACAGGGTAAATAAAAGCCACCAGTTATATGCCTGGAAAACCTATGTCTAGTCTGCAGTGCAGCACTGACTAGGTTAACTTCACTTGGGAACCTCAGGACAATTATTTGGATCCCAGTTGCCTAATCAAGGTGTGTTAAAACCCAGGCTGTAGACACATGGAGCCTGGTTGTTGAGAAGAGAGGAGTAAGCTGCTAAAGAGATTCCTGTAACAAGGTCTGAGTAGCAAGGTAGTTGAATTGTGAACTGTCTGTCCCCTGAATAGGAAAAGGGTAACTGCCTGATTTATAGACAGTCTGCTAAAGAGAAACTGTTTTGTTTGGTTTGCGGAAGAAAAAGCCATTTTCGTTTGTTGCTGATGAAAAGCTATTTTTGTTTGTTGCTGATGAAAAGCTATTTTTGTTTTGTGTGCTGTATATCTTTTAAGGCTAAATAAATAAGCCTTGTCAAGAAACCCACGTGTGTAGTTGCATGTACCCTGCAACATCCACCATCTCCTAAAACCTCTTGCACCTACTATAATCCCTATGCTTTCATACATTTTTAACTCCTCCACCTACTCTGGTACCTTTCTCTCCTCCTTCAAACATGCAACAGTTATACCATTACTGAAAAACAGCAAGCTTGACCATACCTCTCTATCTAACTATCATCCTATTTCTCTCCTGCCTTTTGCCTCTTAACTCCTTAAACATCTTGTATTCTCTCGCTTGCTCCATTTTCTCACCACCTTTTCTCTCCTAGACCCTCATACAATCTGGCTTCTGCACTACTCATCCACTGAAACAACCCTCACTAAAATAACCAATGACATCCATGCTGAAAAAGACAAAGGTCATTGTAGAGGGAGAGAGGGACTGGCCCGGTATTAAAGGGGTTGCACCCCATATGGCCACCCCTTGACCTGACCTGGGAGGCAAGGGGTTAACTGGACTGCGGTCCAGGAATGTGTTTTTTGCCTTGCTGCAATATCCAAATGTGCATTCCCCTGTAATATTGTATGGTCACCATTCCAGTGTCTGCACCAACACTCACACTGGGATCCGTTCGGGAGGAGAAGGGTTAATAGTTAGGAAGTGATTATAGCCCTTGTTCCATGTTCCCGCCTTTTCAGGCTCCATTTTGCAGCTTCCCATAGGTCGCCATTGCAGCTCAATTCAATCCTATGGCTAATCTGGCGGTTTGGGCCCGTTTCCATAGAAGACCAGCAGGTGGCACCGGAGAGGAGGAGCGGCGGTTCCCCATTGTAAGTCAATGGAGCCATTCATTTCAATGGGGATTCCTCGACGCCGACCTCCAGGAATGGGTTGGCAGCCATCCAAATCGCAGACCGTAGAAGCGGATACAATATCTGAAAAAGAGCTTTTATCACACTAGTTCAAGTTCAAACACAATTGGCGTGGGAAACTTAGGTTCTAGGGCACCCAGGAATAAAATTCTTTTTGCCCCTAGATCCTAGGAACCCCCACACTCGACCACCACTGGGTCCGAGGATTAAGGACCCCCCATAAAGGGTCGTGCACACCACGAGGGTCGCGCCATTGACTCCAATGGCAGAGAGAAAAGCAGCGCGTAAAAACGACTAAGTCCGAATGAGCAGAAACCAAGAGCCCATAACTCCGGTTCCGCCCAACCCAGAGGGTTGAGATTCGGCCACCATGTAGTCCTAGTTCTGGCAGGATTGCATGGCAAATACCAACCCTCTCGGGGCAACAGAACAGAGTCAGAGTAATTGCAAAGTTTGGGTTTCTGCCCTTGACTTGCATGGCGGAAAAAAGCCTCATGTTCAAAAAGGGTTTTTAAACTGTGTTTTTGTATCTCCGGTTCGGTAGGTCGCAGTGAGCTGAAACTTGGCCACCATGGAGAGTCACCTCCGGCATGAGGGTCTGGCAAGTTTCAGCCCGCTCGGCCCAGCCAAATGGATTATTTTAATATACATTGATATTGGAAAATATATTGTATTTCAAAGCGGGGATAAAAGCCTGCGAAGGTTTCTGACTCTGTTAAATGTAAATGTTCAGAGGGGCGACTCATTGTCTAAAACAGACCCCCTGATCAAAGGCTCAGCCACTCTGGCTGTATACATTAGGGCGGAGAAATGCAGGGCTTGAGTGGTCTGTAAATGTTGTAATTCACACCTACAGACAAAGGGTTTCCTGACCAGATCCAGGTCTGGTAGACAGGTAGGCGCCCTGACTTTTGTGTGGGGCTAAAGAAATGAGACCCCCAAGGTCAGAAGTACGCATGTGCCAACTAGCTGGGGGGCATGATCTATTAATGTTCCCCTTGGGTGCAGATAATTGTTCTCCAATGATCTGCACTCAATGACAAGGTATAGGACTGGAATTACATATAAACCAGTGTCAGTCCTATGCTCAGAGTCTTCTATTTTACCAACAACTTGATGCCTGATTGATATATGAATTGCTAATCCTGTTTCCTGATTACTTCATCTGGCTGTATACATTAGGGCGGAGAAATGCAGGGCTTGAGTGGTCTGTAAATGTTGTAATTCACACCTACAGACAAAGGGTTTCCTGACCAGATCCAGGTCTGGTAGACAGGTAGGCGTCCTGACTTTTGTGTGGGGCTAAAGAAATGAGACCCCCAAGGTCAGAAGTACGCATGTGCCAACTAGCTGGGGGGCATGATCTATTAATGTTCCCCTTGGGTGCAGATAATTGTTCTCCAATGATCTGCACTCAATGACAAGGTATAGGACTGGAATTACATATAAACCAGTGTCAGTCCTATGCTCAGAGTCTTCTATTTTACCAACAACTTGATGCCTGATTGATATATGAATTGCTAATCCTGTTTCCTGATTACTTCATCATCCCAATCCCTAAGTAAGTGCTATTTCTTGTCTGTTATTTGTACTATCTTGTGTGTTCTACCTATATCTAAGTCGTGTTAAATTCAACCCAGTTAATTGGTGTATATTATATCCTATCACAAGTTACTGTGATATGAGTTTTCATATTACTCAACCTCCCTACAGCATTTTATACTGTGGACCATCCTCTTTTCCTTCACATTCTCCATATTCTCGGCATTCGTAACAAAGCTCTATCCTGTATCTCCTCTTACCTCTTCTGTTGTAATTTCAGTGTCTCTTTTGCTAACACCTCCTCCTCTATTAATCTCTCTGTGGGGGTACCCCACGACTCTGTCCTGTGACCTCTTCTCTTTTCTCTTGACACACTCTTGCTAAGTGACCTAATCACATCTCTTGGGTTCAAATATAACCTCTATGCTTATGACACACAAATTTACTTTTCAACCCCTGACCATAGAACTGCTGTACAGACCAAAGTTTCTGAATTTCTCTCCACTATATTATCCTGGATGGCCCTCTGTTAAATTAAACTTAACATGTCCAAAACGGAGCTCCTCATTTTCTCTCCCAAACCCGGCCCTACTATCTCCTTCTACATTACTGTTGGAAGTACTATCATACACCCATTAGCACAAGCATGCTGCCTAGGGGTCATACTCGATTCCTCTCTCACATTTTCCTCTCACATTCAAAAGGTAGCATTTATTCCTCTGCAATATTACAAAGATACCTCAACATCAGCCATATTTGCAGCATCCACATAAGTCTTTGGTTTGTGGTCAAAACCCCCTTAAGCCCGGTGGACATTGCTGCATAAATTGTTCCTTGAAAAACAAGTCCAATAAAGTGTGATACTTTGTGTCCCCACAGCCCTCCACCCACTGTGTCCCATGAAATGCCATGCGGGACGCAAGCCGCATGTAGGATTCCCGGTGATGGGATAACCTGGAGGGTCTCCAGGGCTGCCCCTGACAATAACAGTGTCAGCCGCAAAACCCAGTCCCGTTCTGTCACCCGGTACCGATGACAATGACTTCAGGTACCCATCGATTTTGTCCGTGCCATCAACGAATTTGATAAACTGTGATGGTCCACTCGGGGAGCGGAATTCTCCCTGTTATCACATTGGGGATGTGGGGCTGATGTCCCTTGGGCAGCCGTAAGCAGCTGAATCCTTTTCGCAAGGCTGGCCCGCTCTCCCTAAGAAGCAAGAAGTGTGGCATTTCCGGGCGTAGAGAGACCGTTAGCCACTGGGGCTACCACAACTGAAACGTGAACCACGGTTCATTTGTTGCTGGTGAAATCTCCTTTCCTCCAAACTGAAGGGATGGCCCCGAGTCCTTTTTACTGCCTGTGGGATGAATAATTATTTTGAAAGCTCCTTGTATGGTCCCTGAATATATTTGTATATTGTTATCATATAGCTAGCCTCTCCTCATAAATTACATTGTCCATCCCCTTTATTAATTTGGTGACTCTTCTCTGAACTCTCTCTAGTTCCATAATGTCTTTTCTAAGTGTTGCCCAAAATTGCACTCCATATTCAAGGTGTGGTCTTACTAATGCTTTGTAAAGGGGCATAATTATGTTTACTTCCCTTCCATCCATTGCCCGTTTAATGCAAGATAAGATCTTGTTTGCCTTTGCAGCTACTGCATGACATTGGGCACTATTGCTAAGCCTGCTGTCTGCAAGCACTCCTACATCCTTCTCCATCAAGGATTCCCCCAATTTATCCCCATTTAATTTGTAAGTCGCCTGTTTATTCTTGAATCCCAAATGCATAACCTTACATTTATCTGTATTAAACCTCATCTGCCATTTACCTGCCCACGTTTCCAGTCTCTCCAAGTCCTTTTCAAGAGAAATTACATCCTGCTCGGATTCTACTACCATTTTAGTATCATCAGCAAAGATAGAGGCTTTGCTCTCGATGCCAACCTCAAGGTCATTAATAAACAAGTTAAAAACCAGGGGTCCCAATACTGATCCCTGAGTTACTCCACTCACAACTTTAGCCCAACCTGAAAAAGTTCCATTTATGACAACCCTCTGTTGTCTATCCTTCAACCAGTTTTCAATCCAGGTCCATACATTATTATTGAGTCCAATTTGCTTTATTTTGTACACCAACCTTTTGTGTGAAACCATGTCAAAAGTCTTTGCAAAATCTAAGTAGACCACATCAACTGCATTACCCTGGTCTAAATTCCTACTTACCTCCTCAAAGAAACAAATAAGGTGAGTTTGGCTGATCTATCCTTCATAAATCCATGCTGACTATTACTAATAATTTTGTTTTCCATGAGGTATTCCTGAATATTATCCCGTATTAAACCTTCAAGTAGTTTCCCTACTATTGAAGTCAGGCTTTCAGGTCTGTAATTCCCCGGTTATGATCTAGCTCCCTTTTTAAATGTAGGCACCACATCTGCTTTACACCAATCTTGTGGTACTGAGCCTGTTGAAATGGAGTCCTTGAATATTAAATATAATGGTTTGGCTATTACTGAACTTAACTCCTTGAGAACTCTTGGATGTATGCCATCGCGGCCATGTGCCTTATTTATTTTAATTTTTTCAAGTCGCTTATGAACTTCTTCCTCAGTTAATCTATTGTTCATTAATATGGAGGTTGTGGTTTCCGCCTGCGGCACTACTATTGAAATTGATCCTTCCCTGGTAAACACAGAGGCAAAGAGTTTGTTTAATACCTCTGCTTTTTCCTTATCTCCAATAATGTGCCTGTCCATCTCACACTGAAAGGGTCCTATATATTCTTTTCTTATTTTTTTGTTATTAAGGTACTTAAAGAACGTTAGGGTTGATCTTACTTTCTATTGCAATCCTTTATTCATTATCCATTTTTGCTAATTTGATTGCTCTTTTGCAATTTTTGCTACATTCCTTATAATTCTGATACAATGTCTCCGTCCCTTCTGACTTAAAGAATCTAAGGAGTTTGTATATTGTGAAACCATCACTGTCCTCTCGGGGCTGAATAGGGCAGTGTGACAGGGTCATTGACTCTGTGTATGTTAGTAGGAGATGGCAGTATGCATGCTTTCCAGTAGACGACGGGTTAACCCCGTTTATTAAGCAGTCCACAGGTGACTCAAATTAAACTAGTTCACCTGCTTTAAAACAGGAAGAGGAAATGCCTCTGGGGCGGCAGTCTCTCTCTGAGGCACAGAGAGAAGACAGAGGAGTGTTGACAGACAGACACAAGCTGCTCAGATTGATCCTGTCCCAAGGGGGGGAATAAAGCTCCCAGGTAAGGAGCCAACTGGTATTGTTGAACATTGTTGGGCTGGACTAGGTTAGCTAGCCAGCCAGGTAGATAGCCTGCACTTTTGTTTAGTCAGTGCCCCGACCGGGGTTAGGTTTTTGTTTACGTATTTCATTTAAAAGGGACAGAGTACCCATTGTTTTAGTTACCCTTTTTGGGCAAATAAATCCACCAGCACTATTTCACCAGAAAAGTCGTGTTGTCTCCTCACTTACCACGGCCATCCTGCCACAGGCAGCTATAGGACTTTTGCAGCACACAGAGTTAATCTTCCCTAGAGAAAAGCAGCAGCTGAAGCAAATCAGCCGGGTGTGAATGAACTGAATGAGGAAGTGTTTCAAAAGACACTGTTTTCCCCAGAGAAGGGGGGGGGGGATATAGAAGTGCTCCCCAGCTGCAGAGCCTAGTTACAGAGGACCTACAGAGGAGTTTCTCTGGGCTCAATGTGGGGCTGAAAAAAGGACAACAAGGCTGTGCTGAAGCAGGAACATCTGCTCCAAAGGACTGACAGATAAGCAAAAACACTTTATTGTTGTATGCGGAGACTGTGTTACATTGTTGCATATTCCAGGGCATGTTTTGGCTTGGGAACAAGCTTAGCTGGCCATGCAGTTAGTGAGGGCGAAAGCTATGGTGTAGTTAGCTTTCCCTAAAGGGAATAGGTGATATTTTTATGTGTTGTTATGATTTAAAGGAACGGTGGGCCTGTTAGCATATGATTTAATCCCTGTAAATAAACCCCATCTAAGAGAAGTACGACGTTTCCTGCCTTTAACTTGGACTAAAAGATGCTACAATGGGGTGTGGACATCACAATTGGTGGAGTTGAATGCGGGCAGTCCAAAAGGCACTGAGCAGCGGAAACTGTGGGTTTGAAAATAAATGCAGGGATTTAAAATGGCCACCCAGCTGAAGTGAAAAGCATGCAAAGTCTGTTCCACTGTTTATGACCAGTTGTGCTTACAGCACACACAGAGAATGTGTGAAGTGGGGATGCAATAGCACCCAGAGGTCAGTAGATGAAGATATGTTAAGGTGCTGAAACCAAGCAGAAAAAACACAGAAAAACACTTTTTTTTCTGAAGAAAGTGAAAATTTCAGCTGGCAATTGGTGAGTGTAAAGTCCTGTCGGGTATGAAATAATTGCTGTGATGTGTAAAGATAACACCATAAGCAAGTGCTGAGTGTCAAAATTTCTCTGACGGGTTTTTTAAATGGCCGACGTGAAATGTTTGTTTGTAATGTACATAACCATGCAAAACAGTGTCCCTTCAGGCCGTATGATGATGATAAAGAGAAAGACTGTGTGCCCAGTATTGCTACCTTAAAACAGAAGTTACAGCAGAGCCATGAGGAGAATACTGCTATGCTACAGTGGTGCCAAGCAGAAAGTGTTGCTGCCTTAAAGCAGAGTTTGCAACAGATGGCAATGTCCCTACACCAGACCCGACATGAGCTACAGCCCAGAGCGCCTGGTGCAATAGTCTAGATACCGCTACCGCCATATACAGAGCACCGAGCGAATCAGAGAAAACAAGTACTGACTGGAAACTATACTATGAGATGTCCCAGAAAGATGTGCAAAACTTAATCACAGAGTTAGGCTGAGTCCATAGAGACTGCAGCCTTGCGGAGGCGCGCGGAGGCTGAGAGAAAGCGGGTGCTTTCCCTGGCCTTAGAGCGCGCGCCATCCAGGGGCGTGTCTGGGGGCGGGCCAGTGATGTAACGGAGCTGGTTTGCCCTCATTGGGCGAACCGCTCATGTGACCGCCCCTCAGCTCCCCTCAGCGCCAAAACTTAAATTGAGCTGTCTCCTCCACCTCCGCACGCTTGCGGAAGCATGCGGAAGCGCCCCCTAAAGTGTGCCGGGGGTAAGTTCGCTGCCTTAGCGCAGCTCAGCGCGGGTCAGCAGCTAAGCGCTAACCATGCACGAAGCCTTAGAAGTTCCTCAGCAAGAGGCTCGCGCGCTCAAAGCAGAGCTGGAACTCTCACGCCATGAGGTCTACGCTCTCAGCACAGAGGTCTGTGAGTTGAAGGATGCTGAGGAAGAGAACCGGATTCGTTTAGAGATGGTAAAAAGAGCAAATACAAGTGTGAGACAGAAAAATTCAGACGACTGACCAGATCAGTGAAGGTGATAAGAAGTTTCACCAAGTAGAAAAAGTGAAGAAGCAATTGATCCAGGAAAACTGGAGAGTGCAGTAAAGAAGGCTGCATAAAGAACGTGTCTCCCTGGAGAAGCATACACAATCAGAACAAAAACTGCGGAGCCAGCTGCAAGAGTTGCGTGTGAGTCTGCAAGAGGCCAAGATGAAACAGTCGGATGCTGAGGAGATGCGATGAGTGCAACAGAAGGAAAGTTTTCAGGCTTCACACAAAGTATAAGTGCTACAGGAGCGTTTGAGTACCCAGTATGTCCCCACAGAGCAGCATGAGGAGCTGAAGGCCACAATGAGCGGCACCAGAGCATCACTGGAGGCAGAGCTTAGATGCCAGGTGACTCTATATGAGAGGGAGTAGGAGAAGGTCCAGAAACTGGAGCAAGAGCTGGAGAAGCAGAGAGGCATCTCCATCCCCATAAGTTAGTATGCCAGGGAAAAAGAGGCCTGGAAAACAGAAGCGGTGATGCCAGCAACAAAAACTGCAGAACTCCAAAAGATGAAGGAGGCGCTGATACAAACACAGAGAGAGCACCGGGAAGAGGTGACGGCCATGAGAGGGGGCTTGCAGGATCAAACTGAAGAACTGCAGGTGCAGATTGCTGAGCGCTAGATACAACTCGCCAAGAGGGAGGAGGTGTCCGTCCGTCAGGTGGCTTAGCTGACATTGCATTATGAAACCGAGATGGCCGATACCCACAAGCTGCAGGACCACACGGCCAATGTGAGGGCCCGACTGCAGCTGGAGCTTTGAATCAGCGGACATATGTGGAATCGCGACTCAATGCCAGAGAAGCTGAAGTGGCAGCTGCACTGAGTGGAAGATGAAGTGCAGAAGGACAGCTTCAAGACCTGAGGAAGGACCGGGAGTCTGAGCATGCTGGCCGAAAGATGGCAAAGAAACAAAAGCGTGACCTTGGCGAGGAGCTCAAGACTCTGAAGACTGAGCAGGACACTACGTTGAACTCTACTGCTGCCCAGCAGGAGGTTTCTCAGATGAAGTTGGAGAAAAAGGTTACAAACCTAATACAGACACTTGGGTCACAGAAGCAGTCCATGGGAAAGATGGCTGTAGATTTAAAGCAGAATGAGGCTCCACAGAACAGTAATCCACAAGTGTCCCTACTACAGAAAAAGGTATAGGCCCAGCCCAAGCATCTGTGTCCCACAGAAACTAATGCCTGTGAAGACAAGGGTAAAGTGAGAGCTGGGGACACCGCTCAACTGCAAAACGAGGTTACAAAGTTGGAACCGCCTGAGCAAGTGAGGCTCTCCAGGAAGCGTGACTGCAATACTGTTGCAGTACTACAGTCTACTTTCCACAAGGCACGGAATGGGAAGACCAAGTCACGATGTAATAGTACAGTAAGAAGCCAGTTGTACTGCCGTGCCCATGGGACCCAAAATGGATTCTTTGCTAGGAAGGCAGCCACTGTGAAGAGACAGTCAAGAATGGGACTGAAGTGTGTCTGTGATCGCAAAACGAGAAAGACCTCACAGGTTGTCCAGCAACACTCCCAATGGAGTAAGTTAAAAAGTCAAGAAAGAAAGGCCCAAGCCTACGAGTCTGCTGACTGTAATAGAGAGGCCCCATGGGGTGCACTTGGGGTTAATGAGAATCCCGCCCAAGTTGAAATACTGCAGATAAATGGTGTGGAACTAAACACTGAAGGTATGCTGATGGAGAAAGGTCCAAAAGCCATCACCACTAAAGCGGGATTGTTGTCTTCACAAAGGAAGGCCAAACAGCCACTATCGAGTTAACGCAATGAGCCGAACAACAAGGTCAAGGCTCTTCTACAGAGTAAGGGAGACTCTGAGCACAAGAGGAAGAAGACTGAGATGCATATTCAGGATATGCAGATCAAGGTCACAGAGTGGCACAGAGTCCTGAGAGAGAGAGCTTACAGACAGCAGGATGCTCAGGAAACTTTGCAAGAAGGGACACAACAAAACTGGAGCTTCAACCTTAAACTCAAACTGGCACAAGACAAAGAGGTAGTGAGGTACCAGTCTGCAGGCCCAGAAGGCCTAGTACTTGCCCCGAAGAAAAAAGTCTTCAACTGGAAGGCAAGGAAAAATAAAATCTGATGGATGTCAGATGTCTCTGACAAAGAGGCTGGTGCACGAAAATAATGCACGGGACGCTCACAGGACAATGTTTCGCTGGGGGGAGGGATATGTGATACCAGCACTGTTCTCTAGGGGCTGAATAGGGCAGCTCTAGGACTTTTGCAGCACACAGTTAAACTTCTCTAGAGAAAAGCAGCAGCTGAAGCTAATCAGCCTGGTCTGAATTAACTGAATGAGGAAGTGTTTTAAAAGACACAGGAAGCTGCCAGACAGAGAGACTGTTTTCCCCAGAGAAGGGGGGGATATAAGTGCTCCCCAGCTGCAGAAGCTTGTTACAGAAGACCTACAGAGGAGTTTCTCTGGGCTCAATGTGGGGAGTTTCCTTAGGAAGAAAGGACGACAAGGCTGTGCTGAAGCAGGGACGTCTGCTCCAAAGGATTGACAGATAAGCAAAAACACTTTATTGTTGTATGCAGAGACTGTGTTACATTGTTGCATATTCCAGGGCATGTTTTGACTTGGGATCCAGCTTAGCTGGCCATGCAGTTAGTGAGGGCGAAAGCTACGGTGTAGTTAGCTTTCCTAAAAGGGAAAAGGTGTTATTTTTATGTGTTGTTATGATTTAAAGGGATGGTGGGCCTGTTAGCATATGATTTAATCCCTGTAAATAAACCCCATGTAAGAGAAGTACGATGTTTCCTGCCTTTAACTGGGACTAAAAGATACTACAACGTGGTGTGGGCATCACAATATATATACATACACACACACACACACACACACACACACACAAACAAACGCATACACACACTATATTGTATATCTAAATACTGAAGATGACATTCAAAATCCATCTAATTTGTTATAATCCATTTTGTTTCTACAGACTCTATTTTGCAATGTTAGTTTCATAGTATGAAAAAAGATTGTGAATTGTTTATGGTACATTTTAGGTATAAAGTGGAACCCATAAAGGTTATAGGCTTTTTGCCCAGATTTTTCCAAGGATTGTTTAATTGTATTATTGTTTAATGCTAACATGCCATGCATAGGTTAACTTAATAGCTAAGAATTACTATATGTATCTTTTTTTTTAGAGTACTGTAGAGACGTTAGAATGAACAAACCAATGATACTATCGAGCAATCAAGAATGCTTTACCGTTCTCCGTCCATACTATGTTTTACTTTGGCATGTACCTGTAGATAACGCTGTATTACTAGTAGTCTTAAAATAAATAAATGAACTGTCAAGTGATCTGTATTCGGATATTTCATTTGATATTGCATAAGAAGAAACGCATGATTACAAATAATAAGGAACAATTATTTTCAAATACAATTATAGTGAATAATAAGTGAGAGAAAAAAATACAAGAAATGCAATCTCTTGCTTTCAGAAGGAAAGAAACTTACGGCACGGGGGATTGTTCATATCACAGGCGGCGGTGCAATGCAACTTCACGGTATTACAATGGAGTTCAATTCTCGTCTTAGCAAGACAGAGACAGCATGCGATGGAGTAAGGCAAAATACTGCAACAAAGGTAAACATACAATTATTATTATTTTTTATTCGTTAAATTTTTTTATATATATATATATATTCTATAGGGAGAGGATTTTTACTCAAGCCTTTTTCCAGGATGATGTGAATTATGGAAAAGGCACTTATCAGGGTCATGAGCTTCACAGGTCAAAGGGTTCCAGTTTTCAAAGGGTATTTCTTTCAATCAAATAAATGGATATTTTCACTGATTTTACTGTATGTCTAGTGCAAAACGTAAATAAACCTTCACAATGTTAAAAAAAAAAAAAACCTGTTAAAGGTTTGTTTCGATTTAAACCATCAGATCATAGATGGTGTTTATATTTTATTAGGCTTACTTTAGATTTACAGTACTGTAAATTGAAGTGTGTTCCTCACTATGGCTTTAAACAAAAGACTGAAGTCAGTACAAAAAATATTTAACATTATTATGTAATAATGTCAGTATCAAACAAAGGCAGAATTACAAAAAGAAAGAAGCCGGTATTTCAATCAAAGGCTCTGGTAAATGGCTGTAAATAAATAAGATATTTCACTGTTCTGCTGAAAACTGGAAATATTTAACGTCATACTTACAGTTTTTCTAGACGTGGCGGTGTCATCATTATGGTTTGTATGGTTGGGACGGGGATATTTGTTGCACCTACGTCCCTGAAACATTGCAAACATGTATATTAAAAAAACAAACAAAAAACACAGACATTATAAAGAAATTCCCCAATAGAAGATAAAACTCCATTAAAACATTCTTGAGAGATTATACAAACAGCATAATAAAAAATAATGCAAAACAGAATTTAACTTGGCTATATGTAACTCGGGACATTTCCAAATGAAAATATATACATTGAATCATATGCAATTATGTCACATAGCATCTCAATACTTACAGATACGTCAACGATGCCAGATTGAAGAGAGCATTATCGTTAAAAACTGCAACTGGATTATGGCCCAACACCCTGAAAATCAACAATCCAATACAAGTCTGATTAATACATAACCAGTACCATTTCAGTACCCCAAGACAGTCACTATATTATGGGGTCCAGTGATCCATGGGGCCCCATGACATAGTGGCTACATCATGCCCAGGAAGGGTTGTTTTTCCTGGTTAGATTGTATCCGGCAGGCCCGCCAACAGGGGGTGCCTGCCGGGGTTGGAATGCCGGGCCCGTGAGTCAGGGGGCCCGGCCGCCTGGGCCCCCAGCGCGGCAGTGCCCATTTTATTCGAGAGAAAAAAGTTTTAAAAAATGGGATGGAGGGGTAGCGCCGTGGCGAGCCCGTGCCCATCAACCCAGCTTCCCCCGCGCGCGCCAACCCAGCTTCCCCCGTGCACCCGCCAACGGCAGAGGACGTCTCTTCCTTTTCCAGAATATGGACACGGCCATTTGACCATGCTGTGTTTCAGGGGCTGTTGATACTTGTAGTACCGTGACCACTCCGGCACTCAAATGGTTAAAGCAGCAATCCACCATAACTAACCCCCCCCCCCCCTTATTTTTTTTTACATGATTGTAATTTTAACCCCCAAAGCTGCAACTCTCTATTCTCAGCTTCGGAGACCACCCCAGTTCCCGAGAAATTGGGCAATACTGCTAAGCCTGCTGTTTACATGCACTCCTAAATTCTTCTCCATCAAAGGATTGATCTAATTTTGCACCATTTAATTAGTTAGTGGCCTGTTTATTCTTGTTTCCCAAATGTATAACCTTACACATGTCTGTATTAAATCTGTATTATCTGTATTAAACCTCATCTGCCATTTACCTACCCAAATTTCATGTCTATCTAAGAGAGAAATTACACCGTGATTTGATTTTACTACCTTACACAATTAAGTGTCATCAGTAGTCATAAATAGTATTAAGATACGGATAGTGAGGTTTTCAGTTTCGTTGTTTTGTAAGAGATATTAATATAAATGTACCCTTAACTGGTGGCATCATTTTTCTCCCTTTTCTTATCCCTTACAGTCACCATTTGAAGTGCCAAGAAACGTAATCAAGAGAAATCACATTTACTACCAAAGCATAAAAGATTAAGGGGCATAATGCAATATCCACCAAAACAGCCAATCTGGAGATTGTCGTCCGAAATTCCCCTTTAACAGCAATGGGGACTTACGTACAACAAAAACACAGATCAGCCACTTAAATGAAAAAGAGGAAAAATAAAAGGGATATATAAAAGAAAATATGTTAGTCATAAACCCATGAAACCCTTTGATTAGAGCAATCCCAAGCCTTCTTTCATTGTCTATCACTTACACCAAACAACATCTATTGATTTGTTTCCTTAAAGCTTGGAATACTGTATCCCTCATAAGAGTTCTAAAAAAAAACCCATCAATATTCAATGTGTCTGGCTTCAGATCTCATCTATCAAGGCGTCACAATTATTTATGCAGATCCAATTTTTAGTGCCAATTTCCTGTGTGGGATGTGAGATATATTTAAAAACTTCTCTTGTGGTTTAATCCTACAACAATAAGTCAGTACTTGGTTATACTTACAGGAAGGTTAAGAATTGCAGCTCATGCCAGGCTTCAAATGTGCCACTGTAGATTTGGTGAATGAAATTACCAGCAAGATTACTGAGAAAAATGAAAGGTTAGAAGTTCATGTAACGTGATGTCCACACCACACTGGTCATTGAATTCTGCCGAGTATTTTACAACATGAACACCGAGGGGGTGTAGGATAGTTACATACTGAAGTAGTTACATGGTTATAGTGGATGAGGATGTAAAAAAAACACATACTGTATGTCTCATAAGGGGGGAAATAAATTCCTTCCTGACTCCAAATATTGACAATCAGGTTTCTCCCAGAATCAACATCCTTCCCAAGTTTACTTATTGGTATATCCCTATATTCCTTTCCTTTCTAAAAAGATGTTAAACCTTTTTTTTGAAGATATCTATTGTATCTGTCATCACAGTCTCAGTGGGTAGTGAATTCCACATTTTTACTGCCCTTACTGTAAAGAACCCTTTCCTATGTTGCTGGTGAAATTTCCTTTCCTTCAACCTTAATGGATGACCTTGTGTTGTTTGTATTGCCCTTGGGATGAAGTTATTTTAAAAGCTCCTCTGAATACATTTGTATATAGTTATCATATCCCCTTTTAGATGCCTCTTTTCTAATGTAAACATATCTAAATTAGCTAGCCTTTCCTCATAAATCAGATTTTCCATCCCCTTTATTAATTTGTTGGCTCTTCCCTGCACTTTTTGTAGATCCATCGTGTCTTTTTATGGAGTGGTGGCCAAAACTGTACTCCATACTCAAGATGTGGTCTTTCCAATGCTTTATACAGTGGCATAATCATGCTTACTTCCCTTCCACCCATTGACCATTTAATGTAAGATAAGATCTTATTTGCCTTTGCAGCTACTGCAAGACTTTGGACACTATTGCTAAACCTGCTGTAAAAAGTACAAGTACTCCAAAATCCTTTTCCATCATGGATTTACCTAATTTTTTCCCATTTCATTTACAGAACATCTGTTTATTCTTGTTTACCAATATGCATTACATTTATCTGTATTAAACCTCATTTGCCATTTACCCGCCAAGTCTCCAGTCTATTCAAGTACTTCTGGAGAGAAATACCATCTTGCTTTTACTTCTGTATCCAAGTACCCCTACCCTGCCTCCGGTGCGGGGAAGGTGTTCAGTGGTTCCCGGAGCTCTGCGCGATCAGGAGGTGAGAGCAACCATTTTCCGAGGCGCTCAAACGCAGTGCAGGAGGCGGTGGCCATCTTAGGATAGCTCCGCACATGCAGCCAAGGGACTACAATGTCTCAGAATCCTCCAGGGGGGAGGGAAACAACACATGGGGCTGTACCAGCCAATAGGGCTCTGAAGAGTGGAGGAACAGAATATCCTCCGCATGCGGAAATCCCGCAAGTCTTTCAGGAGTGGCAGTGAGGACAGATGCGTCCAGGGTGCCAGTAGCCCCTGGACTAGGCCAGAACTCTGCCCCTGAACCCCAGACAGGCCCTGAGAAACTAGCAAAGTAGGATTGTAGGGAAGGCCCCAGATAGGGACTCTTCCCCTTACCAGTACTGTTACACCAGTTACCGGTGCCCTGTGGTCTGGGACCAGGTTACAGGCTCCATAGATATTTTGTGAGACCCTCTGGCTGGAGCTCACACATCAAGGAGGATCCTGACCCCTTAGGAGAGAGGGGATTTGTGTTGTGGGACCCGCTCCAACTCACTATGCCAAGCAGCACCTGGGTACTGGAGTACTGTTAGGTACCCAACGTGCACCTACATCCACAGGGGGTAGCACTACCTCAAATTTGGGTGGGAATTGCTGGGACAGGACCCAAGGGGAATTGGTGCCACAGCACCCTCAGTACTTTGGGGGAACCACCCTGTGTTGGGTCATTGAGTGTATACTGTGGGTACAGTTATTGCCGTTATTGTATGTGTTACTATGTGTATACAGTAACCCTTAGTTATATTCATTGTGTGGTGTATTATTCTTTACTGTGTAATGGTTCCTGTGAGGGGTTATCCCGCCAACACTGGGATCCCCCATTGGTGGAGGCGCTGCACGCAAGGCTCCCAGGCTCCCAGAGGCAAAGGCCTAGGCCTCCTGTGAGCAAACAGGTACAGTAGCACGCGTAGTCACACGCGTAGTTCCCTTAGGCATAGAGAAAGGGGGCTACACTTTCTTAGACAATTTAGAGTCATCACCAAAAATGGAGACTTTGCTCTTCTGTGTATAAGGAATCCGCTCCTGGGTTTGGCTGAACCCATCCCTTACAAAGCTATGCAGTTTCCAGTCAAAACCCTCCATGCTCCTGCAATCACTGCAGGCTGCATGCCTCCTGTGCAGCTCTGTTTCCATTCGCAAGCCATGCTATTTAGGGTCAGCCTTCCCCCCAGGAAGTTACTGAGCATAATCCTTCTTGGTGTTACTGTGCTTGCCACAACTCCTCTGCTTGGCCGTCTTGGCTTTCCTGTGCTGAAGCCCTGTGCTGAAGCTTCCTGTGTCCTGGGATCTCCTCCGTTCGGAGACCGCTCCTTTGCTGAAGCACCTACGCTGAAGTTCTTCCTGATGCTGACCCCGGTCTGTGACCTCAACCTATGATCCTATGCCGCCTTCCCTGACCCCTGCCTGGATATCGTTATCCATCCCCACCTCAGCCCCATGGTCCAGTCCCGGTTTGTTGCGAGCACAAATGTGACAGTATGCTCAGCCCCACAACCACAGACCATGCTGAGGTGGGTTTGGACCAGTCCCTGTCTGTAAACCGGTCCCTGTCTGAGAACCGGACCCTGTTAGAATGTCTATCCCTGTCTGAAGTAAGAGCACTGTCTAGGGAAGAGTTCCTTGAACGTGACCGAATACTCGACTGGAACTTTAAGGAATTTCTCGCTATGTCGCAGTTCTTCCCCTGGAACCTCCAAGCCAATGTTGCATGCCTAGAGCCAAAAGATGAACTTTCTATGTCTCCAGTTTCAAACTCAAGTGAAACACAAAAAACAGGGGCGCTGTAGCAAAAACAGATATTATATTGGACAATATATAGTAAATAATAAATAAATAATTCAATGCATGAATGATAAGCAAAACAAAATAAAAAAAACAAAAACTATTGCCTGTTTGAGTGGTGAGTGTTCTCTGCTCAATCAAGATGTGAGCGTGGGCTGTTCGTTGAGTCGAGTTATGCAGTGTCCCTCTAGTTCACCGGTGCTAAGTGCTGTCTCAGGAGCCGATGATGCTGCTGTCCCTCCGTCTGCTACGCTTGTCCCTCAGGTGTTCCCACTCGGGGGGTGTTGCAGTGCCTCCTGGAGTTTCTCTGGTGCAGCCGCTGGTGTCCTGGTTGGCGTCGTCGTCCTCTACTCTGACGCGCTACTCCGCACTTCCGGTGTTCCGATACGGGATACAGGATTTTCTATGCACTCCTCGCTCTTGAACACTGCCATTCTGGCTATAGTTCCTGGGTAACAGAATCTTAGCTTGACCTCAGTGAGCGCCTGCACACTTATCAAAGTCAATGATTCTAAAAATAGGTATCCTACGCGTTTCGGTGCTACTACGCCTTCCTTAGGGATATTTTGGGGCACTGCTCAGTCCGCCTTTAAGTAAGAAATGAGGTGGTGAAAAGGCTTGCTGATTGGTCTTTGCATTAATTAGTTAATTGCTAAGCGCAAATTCACATAAAGGTCTTCTGGAGACCCAATTAGATACCACCCCGTGACATCATATCTGGCATATAGTTTGAGCAGTGTTCCAAGATCTAGTATGGTCCATGTCATTGTACCTGTTGTTATTAAATTATATACTAATTAAACAATATACATATATATAAATAAACATTTAGATTTCTCGGTCTCTAATGTTATGCCTGCTGTAACCCTTGTTAGTTCTCAACCCCTAGGTTTAAAGGCAGAGCTTGCACATTGTGTCCCCCTTAAGGCTCAAGTTATTGAATTCATTGCTTTCATCGCCCTGCTCCAGCTAAACTTCATGCTACGGGGTTCCCTGAGACTTTTTCTGAAATACTGGCCAGCCCCTTTGCAACGTGGCAGTCCCTCTGCACTCCTAGTCCTGTTACTAAACCCTTGGGGGTACCCCTGTCGCCTTGGAATTACTAAACTGATTTTGCGTGTCAAAAACCTAAAGAGGAATTTTTCACTAGCCCTGTTTCTGATTCAAGTTTCCTTTCTCTGCATGAAAATGAATGTTCTCTAAATTCGTCTGTTTTTTTTTTTTTTTGTTGAAACACGATCATGTCGTAACTCTTTCTTCACTTTTTTTTCCAGATTATTTATATATATATATATTTTATTATACCTTGTTTTCTTGTGTCTGAATCTGCAATCTGTATGTGAGACTTTTAATACTTTAATACTTTTAATACTTTATTGCAGCTCCTAGTGAAACCACTCCTGTTTCTCAGACATTTGAAATCCCTGCCTTTGACCCTAAACCTTTTCCCTTAGAGCCTCCCACAGCAATTGTTTCCCCTTCTGCTGCTTCTCAAATTACCACTTCAGAGATCAGCCTATCTCTGACTCCTTTGCAAGGTTTCAGTCCCATGTCACTGCATCTAAGGATTCTCCAGCACTTCCTGTGTTAACCTGTGCCACTGCTAAAACTCCTTATGTAAAAGCAGGCTTTCCTTTCTCTGACTCTCCTGTAGTATGTGATATGCCTATCACTAATGCTAAAACTCCTGTTTTAAACTCTGAGGTGCCTGTAATGGCTGGAGCCTCCTGGACTGATTCTAAGATCCTTGCCACAAAGTTTCCCATAGTATCTGGTATTCCTACTATGGACTCTCAGACACCCACTTCAGTGACAAGCAGACCTTTCACCAATATCCCCACATGGTTAAAAATACCTCATTCTGATTCTTCCATGACCAGCACCCCTATTGCTGGGGCCCATGCAGTTTGGGATAAACCTTCCTCTGTTTCTAAGGTTCCTGCCATAAAAACCCCCACAGGTTCTGGTATACCTATTGTTAACCCTCTGGCTCCCACTTCAGAGATAAGCGCAATGTCCTCTGATTCAATTGAAGTACCTAGTCTTGCCCTTGCTGTTTCACAAATACCCAGTTCAGAGACCAGTATACAGTACCTGTCTCGGATTCTTGTGCTCTACCTAGTGTGACCACTGCTACTTCTCATACATCAATTTCTGGAACAAATATATCCTTCACTGACTATTCTGCAGCTGCTGTGGTAACCAATAATGACTTCAAGTCCCTCACAGCAAAGAACAGTTTTTCTCTCTCTAGACTTCTGTTTCTAAGTCATGTTTACCGCTCACCTTGCTTCCTGCTGTACCAGATAAAATCTGTTCTCTCACCTTTCAAGCAGATTCTACACCCGCGGGTTCCTGTGTGGTGCCTGATGTGTTCTCTCTGGATTTCATGTTATCATCGTCAAAGACTGAAACACTCCTATAGGACTTCCTTACTTTACCTGAGGTGCCCGTCCCTGCTTCTTGTGCTCTCACTGGGGGCACGGTATGCTTCCCCCTGCTTGTTCTTTTGTGCCTACTGCATCCTCTGTGGATGCCCAGACTTCGGACCTGATGCCCTCCAATCCCCATATGGCCAGGAGTATTGGCCTCTATCATTTCCAGTACCACTATTCTCACTTTTAAGGTTGGTATTCACTAACGAACTGCTGGACCACAGATCGACTACCTGCCCAAGACAATTCAGAAATAATTCTATGTCGCTCAAATCTGTCTGATCCTGCCCCTGCTCGCCCGGAGTGCTCGCCTGAAGGGGGGGGGGTACTGTAAGGAATCCGCCCCTGGGTTTGGCTGAACTCATTCCTTACAGAGCTATATAATTTCCAGTCAAACCCCTCCCTACTCCTGCAATCACTGCAGGCTGCATGCCTCCTGTGCAGCTGTTTCCATTCGCTAGCCATGTTATTTAGGGTCAGCCCTTCCCACAGGAAGTTGCTGAGCAGAATCCTTCTTGATGTTACTGTGCTTTCCACAACTCCTCTGCTTGGCCATCTTGGCCTTCCTGTGCTGAAGCCCTGTGCTGTAGCTTCCTGTGTCCTGGAGCCTCTAGCATCTCTGCCTGGCCCATCTGGACCTTCCTGTGCTGAAGCCCCTTTGCTGAAGCTTCCTGTGTCCTGGGATCTCCTCCGTCCGGAGACTGCTCCTTTGCTGAAGCACTTACTCTGAAGTTCTTCCTGATGCTGACCCCGGTCTGTGACCTCAACCTATGCTCCTTTGCCGCCTGCCCTGACCCCGGCCTGGATATCGTTAACCCTGACTTCTCCAATCCTGACCCGGCTACGTTTGACCACGGAATCTGCACTCCGGACCCGGCTTCATGGTCTAAGGTCTGTGTATATCCATCCCCACCTCAGCCCCACGGTCCAGTCCCGGTTTGTGACGAGCACAAACGTGACACTGTGCCAAACTCAGGGTCATCAATAAAAGAGTTAAAAGGCAGGGATCCCCATACCGATCATTGAGGTACTCCACTCACAACTTTAGTCCAACCTGAAAAAGTTCCATTTACAATAACTCTCTGTTGTATATCCTTCAACCATATTTTTATATTTTCCTTTCATTTGTACACTAACCTTGTGTAGATCCTCATCAAAAGCCTTTGCAAAATCTAACTAGATCACATCAACTGCATTATCTTAGTCTAAAATTCCTACTTACCACCTCAAAGAAACAAATAAGTTTAGTTCTCACAACTTGACCTTCATAAATCCATGCTGACTAATAATAATAATTTTGTTTTCCATTAGGTATTCCTGAATATTATCTCGTACTAAACCTTCAAGTAGCTTCCCCAATAATGAAGTCAGGCTTACAGGTCTGTAATTCCTGGGTTCTGAACTAGTCCCCTTTTTAAATATAGTCACTACAACTGCTTTACGGCAATCTTGGGGTACTGAGCTTGTGGAAATGGAGTCCTTGAATATTAAATATAATAGTATGTCTATCACCGAACTTGGCTCCTTGAGAATCTTGGCTAATAGTGCTTTAGCCCATTACTGTGTGTGGTGGTCGGGGGTTGTTGGGGGTAGGTAAAATAGTGCCCATTGATTGCCAATGTGGTTATCTGCACCTCTTTTGAGGGCATAGAAAACCATAGTGGCAATCAATGGATTAAATGGCTAGTGTTTGTTTTGATTGTAATGTATGTGATTGTACTGTATTTGATTGTAATGTGTTTGATTCATTGTATTGAGGGGGTGGTTAAAGGGGGTAGTTGCCCTGGGTCAGGTGGTTAGGCCTTCTGGGAGGGGTTAATCCCTTAAATACCCTAGCGGATACTAACGCTAAGGTAATTAAGGGGTTAACCCCTCCTGCAACCCTCCCGGGAGGCCTAACCACCCACCCTGGGATAACTACAGTACACTCTGTGATGGGCAAGGGTGACCAAGCTATATAATAAAGGTTAAGCCCCCTGGTTACATTTGGGCCCCATAGGTCCCTGGCAGCTACCTAGCACTATAAGCCAGGGGCCAGGTATCATAGCATGAAAAGTTAAAGTGACCCCTGTTTTTCCACTTTCCATGTTCCCTTTGCCCAGACTCATGAAACTTTCTGTGTGTAAGTTTTAGGTGGGATATTTGGGTAAGAATACAATTATTTGTGTTTCAGGAGTTCGGTGGCCAGAGCTACCAGTAGTGCCTTCATTCTACACAGCGAGCAGGTACGTGGGTGGAATTACACCGGGGCTGCCCTGTGTCCCCCAGACTCCTGGTTTTCGAGCCCCGATATCTCAGTCCTATTTCCCTTACAGTCATGAGTCTTCCCAAGATCCCCATGTATTAAAATCTGTTTCATCTGTTTTATACATTTATTATAAGGCTCTATGCAGTCAGCCAGGGCATCTGCTTAAGGTGCCAGCAAGTCTGCATAGAGTCTGTAGTTCAAAGAGGAGAGGATGTCCAGAGATGAGAAAACTGTTTGGTTGGCAAGGAAGGGTGATTGTCCAGGTCTGGAGATAAAAGGCACCCTGTGGGGACACCTTTTGAGTCTCCTAGACTAGGCAGAGCCTGCCCAGTGGGTGGCAATGAGTTAGCCGGGGGAGATACAGCTCGCAGGCGCTTCTCCCATTGGCTAATTCATATTTCCCACTAGGACCTGCGTTGGCATTTTAGTGAGGCATTTAAAGTGAGCTTTTAAGTGAGAAGATAGTTAGACTATAGTTAATATACTTACATTCTTCATGCAAGACCAATAACCTCAGCTGATATGACATTGATCTAATTGCATTCTCTTCACAGGTATGTCCCTGATGTGTAAGTCCTGTTTAAAAGATTGACTCAGCAGCCTTTAGCATTGATATAAGTATGTCCCTGATGTGCAAGTCCTGTTTAAAAGATTGACTCAGCGGCCTTTAGCATTGATATAAGTTAGAATGTTTAAATATCAAAAGGGGTTTATTTTTTTTCCCTCTTAACTCTGTGCTGTTAATTGACAAACTGGAACAAGCTGATTTATTGGGGAGGGGGAGGGTCATGTGACTGCTTTAGCTGTATAAAACCAATACCCCTTCTGCATTTGCAGGACCTGCATTGGCATTTTAGTGAGGCATTTTAAGTGAGCTTTTAAGTGAGCTTTTAAGTGAGCTTTTAAGTGAGCTTTTAAGTGAGCTTTTAAGTGAGCTTTTAAGTGAGCTTTTAAGTGAGCTTTTAAGTGAGCAGATAGTTAGACTATAGTTTGACTACAGGTGACTGGGGACTGCATCCTACTGCACATGGCTACAAACGGTGAGCTATTCTGATCACATTATGATTCATGCTGTTTAGTCTGCGCACACACACACTTGGCTCACAACAGCTCCATGCAGCATTACCTACCTCTGGCATAATGAACCTGCTTTTTACCTCCACTTTGTTCTTTCTCATGGCCTCATTGAAATGTTATTCTGTCTGTCCACTACAAACGCCTCCCTCCTGGCCCACACCCAACATCACCATACACCCTGGATTACTCAAAAGCCTTGCACTATCTACTGAATGTTGGTGGAGAACTCTGAAAACCAGCACACCAACCACTGCACACTCAAATGGCAGTCATCATAAAGTAGCAACTTGCAAACAACTACTCAAATTTCTACTCATACTATTACTCTCTTTAGCAGGTGATATTGAATCTAACCCAGGCCCTTCCACTTCAACTCTGTCCCACACCCCTGAGAATACCCCCTTCAAATTCCAAAAAGGGCTATCTGTCGCCCATATAAATATCCGGAGTCTACTGCCCAAACTGGATGAACTAAGGGCATGGTGCCTTGTGCATAAACCAAAGGCCATCGTTCTTACAGAAACATGGCTAACCCCTAAAACCCCTGATGCACATATTGCCATTCAGGGATACTCCATTTTTAGGAGAGATAGGTCAAAGAGAGGAGGGGTGTTATTTTATATTGTAGACACATTACAATTTACACTGTTAAATTGCCCCCCAAGCCCAACCTCTTTTGAAATCCTAGTTGGCAGAATCTGCCTCCCCTTTTCTAAGCCCATTTTGCTAGCTGGCATCTACCGCCCCCCTAAAGCCCCTCTACAATCTCTGACTGATATCACCCAGTTTCTTGGCTCTATTTCCTCTCTGAATGAGAAGAGTGAGCTGCTAGTTCTTGGGGATTTCAACTTCAATTGGCTTGACCCTAAAAACCACAAAATCCACACACAAATTAAATCGCTTAACCTATCGCAACTCATTTCCCAACCCACACGGACAAACCTGAAATTGCACAACCATTCCTTGCTTGACTGGATACTCTCCTCAAATCCCAGCAGAATCCAATCCTCTGGCATCCTTCCTGACATTTTCAGTGACCATGCAATAGTGTACTGTGTAAGGAAAATTAAACCACCCCAATCAAGCCATAAAGTTCTCCTCACTAGAACTTTCAGAAACTTTAACCCACAACAGTTTTTGGCTGACCTTACCAACTGCCCTTGGCACAGAATCGATTTAATTCCTGACCCTGATTCTGCGCTCGACTATTTCCAGTCCGAGTTCTTAAAACTCTGTGATACCCATGCTCCACTATGCAGAATAAGGGTACGGGATGCCCACCTTCCATGGGTTACAACTGACCTTATAGCACTCTACCAGTTCAGGGATGCCTTGTGGAAAAGCCACAAAGTAACTGGCACTACCAAGGATCTCAATCACTACGGTTGCCAGTGGAACATGTGCACAAGGCAAACAAGGCATGCAAAAGCACAATATTACTCTGAAAATCTCCACCAGAACACATCAAACCCAGCTAACTTCTGGAAGGTTATCAACAACATATTCCATCCTTCTAACCATCAACAGCCAAGTAACATCACTAAGGGCGATGAAAAGAAAAAAATGGTGATGTAGAATAGCGCTAATGGAGATAAATATGAAACCCTAATGTGAGGGTGGCCCTAGTGGCAAGCTAGGTCCAGATGATTTTCTGATGGTACAATCAGAACACAAGAGTATAACAAAAAAGGGAGGCAGAAATTCTTCCTGCGAAACCGACAGTAATATTCACTAGGGCCACAAATTTAAAATCTAATTTAGCTCCTAGCTGTCCATTTAACCATCTGAAACAGCACAGTGATAAGAAAGATAAAGGTTTTTTAAATGGTCAAAATGTATGACATGTGCATATAGCAGTAATGCAAGGTTTAAATCAAATGTTACACAGAAGGAATATCCTATCAGGTCATGTATTAATTGCCATACGTGTTATGTCATATACTTACTCCAATGTCCTTGTGGCCTACAATATGTAGGAAGGACAGGCAGAACATACCAAAGGCAAGTATATGAACACTTATACAACATCAAAAAGGGACTAGTTACTCATAGCGTATCCCACCATTTCCTCACTCATCATAGCAAAAATCCCAATGGACTGAAATGTCAGGCAATTGAGGCTATTCCAGCTAGCCCAAGAGGTGGGAATAGGTTACAAAGATCCAGTATGCGTGAGGCATACTGGATCTATGAGTTACAAACACACTCCCCGAAAGGTCTTAATATAGACTTTGAGTTAGGAGCATTTCTGTGATCGTTTATTTTCCTTACTAGTTTATAACCACTATTGCTATTATGCTATATTGCTTTATGTTTTATATGCCATTTTATCTATGTATTATATTTTTATGTGTTTTTATGTTTAGTGAATGTGTTAGGTCATTGTTGTCTTTTGTTGATACAATTGCAAATGTTCAGTGATTTTCAAACTGCCAAGTAGGTATTGTTTTAAGGCTGCCATGATTGACAGACCAATCAGATTGGGGGCGGGAGTTTAAATTCCGGGCATCACTGACATTACTTTTTAACCCCTGAAGAAGTGTGTGTACGCATACGAAACGCGTAGGGCTATTTTATCTACTGTTGGACATTGCAGGACATTGAAAGTGAAGTAGTATCTATGCAGACTATCATTACATGGTGAGGAGTAGCGGGGTAGTTGGGATCGCCGTCCCTTCCAGTATCGTCAAAAGGTCCCGCCCGCGTGTGACGTAACGTCCGCTGACGTCACCACCGGCCCCGAATTGACACAGGACTTGGAGAAGCACACCAGAGACGTCGCTTCCGGGTGTAAGGAACCAGGACACACGGGAGAGCTTACGGTGATCTGGAAGCCCTGCGAATCCTCTACACGTGGATGTTAGAATTTATCAGCTCAGCTGTTGTACATTGCCTTTAACTTTCTGCCGTCCTGTGAGTTTTCCTCAGGTTTTACCCAACCGGATTGGCGTTCCTGCTATTGTCCACCACTTTTTATCTATTATAGTTATATTAAACTAATTTTATTATATAGCTTTGCTTTTGCAGCTGTTAGTCCTGTCTGTGTTTATTAGTCCTGTTTGTGTTGTTGGTATGTTCTGTGAGTTTATGTCTGTATAAATTAACATAGCTGTGTTGCACTAAATAGCTTTCATTTCATGTTCCACTCCCTACGATTGAGGCTGCATCTGGTCATCACAAAATCAACAGGTTGCTGATCATTCTGAAATTTGAACTATCTTCACTGGATATCAAGGAATCCACCTAATTGGACTTATTAGGCGCCGGTATCCCTTTTTTGTTATATCACTAAGGGCGATATTACTCTGACAAACCCCACCGACATTACAAATACATTCAATGATTACTTTGTGGGGTGTGCTACTAACTTATTAGCGAAACGCAACCCAAACCACAAACCTGAATCTCATCCTGGGAGTATCCCTATAGCCCCACCCCCTCCCAACACTGCCCACAATTTCAATTTGGCCCAGTATCCGAAGAGGAGATTACACAAGCGCTTCTCAAATTAAAACTAAGCAGCCAATGTGGACCTGACTTACTACAATCTAGGTTCCTAAGACTTGGTGCCCCAGCAATTGCCAAACCAATTGCTTCCATAGTCAACTCTATCCTGTCTGCAGGCCATATCCCTAACACCTGGAAAGCTGCCAGAGTTGTCCCTATCTTCAAAAGTGGGGACAAAAACACTGTCTCAAACTACAATCCAATCTCCCTTCTCCCAATCCTATCCAAAGTCATGGAAAAATGTGTCCACTCCCAATTAAGCGATTACTATAACAAGACAAATTTCCCAAGCCAATTCCAATCTGGCTTTTACCCCAAACACTCTACCGTGACTATCCTGCTAAAAGTTTGCAATGAAATCCAGTGTGGAATGGAACGGGGTCAACTCACTGGTGCAGTATTCCTAGATTTTGCAAAGGCTTTTGATACTGTTGATCATGCTATCCTGCTTAACAAACTCCAGAGCTCTGGAATAGGGAAACATGCTTTAAACTGGTTTCAGTCCTACCTATCAGGTAGATCCCAACATGTGTCCATCTCTGGCTCTAACTCTAACCCCCTGGATATCACCTGTGGCATCCCGCAAGGCTCTGTTCTGGGGCCCCTACTCTTCTCAGTGTTCATCAATGATCTTCCCACAGCTTGTCAGGAAGCCTCAATACACATGTATGCAGATGACACAATCCTATATGCACACAGCCATAGCTTCTCTGATCTTCAACACATACTTCAGTCTGACTTTTTGAGACTCGAAAACTGGATTTCCCAAAACAAACTGTTTTTAAACACTGACAAGACTGTAACAATGGTATTTGGGACCAAGACTAAATTTCTAAAGCTTCCAGCGACTGAGCTCCACATTAGAACTAACACTAACACCACCCTAACTCCTGTTACTAGTTTCAAATACCTGGGCATATGGCTGGACTCCCACTTAACATTCGGGATGCACATTGATACCCTGACAACCAAGACCTATGCCAAAACAAGGGAACTTTACAGGAACAAATCCTCCCTAAGTCTCCTGGTCAGAAAACGTATCGCACAGCAGATGCTAATGCCAATTATTGACTATGGAGACATACAGTAGTATATTGCTCGGCAACTCAATCCCACCTTAGCAAACTTGACACCCTCTACAATTCAATTTGTCGTTTTGTTCTCCAATGCAACTATAACACACATCACTGCGAAATGCTCAAAGAACTAGATTGGTCATCACTCGAGTCTAGGCGCAAAGTTCACCTTTCCTGTCTTGCCTTCAAATTCTTTATGAGCAAGCTACCCAGCTATCTGAACAAGCTCCTCACCCCTACCACATGCAGCACCTATACATAGTTACATAGAAGATGAGGTTGAAAAGACTTCCGTCCATCAAGTTCAACCTATGCTAAATTTAAACAACAGATACTTTATCCTGTATCTATACATATTGATCCAGAGGAAGGCAAACAAAAAACCCCATTAAGGGGAAAAATTAATTCCTTCCTGACTCCAATAATTGGCAATCGGATTAATCCCTGGATCAACATCCTTCCCATGTATACTTATTTGGTATATCCCTGTATACCTTTCCCATCTAAAAAGATGTCCAACCTTTTTTTGAACAAATCTATTGTATCTGCCATCACAGTCTCCATGGGTAATGAATTCCACATTGTAACTGCCCTTACTGTAAAGAACCCTTTCCTTTGTTGTTGGTGAAATTTCCTTTCCTCCAACCTTAAGGGATGGCCCGAGTCCTTTGTACTGCCCGTGGGATGAAGTTCTTTTGAAAGCTCCTTGTATTGTCCCTGAATATGAATATATTTGTATATAGTTATCATATCCCTCTACTTAATAAATGCTTCTGACTTAAAAACACATGCCTTACTATATACACGGGCCACTGCGGACATGCGACTTAGCGACACCCTGCACTAGGGAGCTCTCCCCTCATATGTACTATTATTATCTGTCAGACCTACTAGACAGGAGTGCGGGAGGGCGGACCATCCTCATACTTTTGAAGGTTTCCTGCTATCCACTTTGGCACAGCCACACTGTTTTGTTTATAGGAAGGTGCAGTTATTATGTATCAGCCGTTCTCCCTACAGCAGTGGATATTGATCCACACTCCACACTGGTTCAGTGGATATTGATTCACACTCCACACTGGTTAACTCCTTGTTAGCTAATAAAACATAGGTGCTGTCTCATTGGATACCTCTACCAATACCTAATAAGGTTAACCCTTTAAATACCTAGGGATGCCTATATAGTCTTATAGACACCTAGCTATATCTAATGTAGGTCTAACAATCACAGCGCCTTTACTCAATGCATTGGACAATCTCTACTATACATCTAGTGGATTATGGTGTGTGTCAGCATGGAAGGATGCAATATATCAATAATTATTATTAAGTATGCATCTCCAACAGGTGTATCCTAACCACTGACACGAACAGGTAAATTCTATACATGCTGGCTGTTTTAGGTACAAACCATTACTTCAGACAATATAGAATAAGGCCCTAAGAATTGGTACCCTAAAGATTTATATCCTTATATTAGGAATCAAGAGCATACATAGACCTTGAACCAAACTAATGTAAAAGGCCAATCAAAGAGTGCTTACACAGACTGTAGAAAAGGAAGAGGTTCAAAGGCATGCGGTTCAACCTTTTCTATTTTATTGCAGGACAAGTCCCTGTAAAAAAATAAAGCAGAAACATGAGTCACAAATAATACAGAGAAAATGTCAAATAAATTTAAGTGATACACTGTGACCAGCAGCTTTAATTTGGGAAGTGCTGGGTAGGAGAGAAGCTGATGGAAAATCCCATGAATAAGGGCTAATTAACGAGAGATGAGTACTGGCCTCTAATAATAATGGTGAATGAACTGTGATGTGGCTAAAATAAAGGAGAAATGGACAGGCGCACACCATTATATACAAATACATGCTTTATCTCAATGTTTCATCAAGACAGGTCTTGACTGTTTATAAGATTTATATGTATAGCAAAGTGAGGGCATGTACATATCTTTAATTCTGAAGGAAGTTGTCTCACACAAAATACAGTGCACCTCATTCACTATTTATTAAGAGGTGAGTGAACTTTCTTGTGGCGTCTTCAACTCTGTGGATGTCCATCTGTGACCCATTTCCGCATTCCACAAGCCACCCACTTATTTCGCTCCATGTCATTAGTTCCCATTCAACCTCCACATCTCCCCAACATCACTCAGAGTACATTATCTGCCTTGCTTGCTCCTTTACACTAACATATAAAAATGTTTAACCAAAGCTTACAGGAATTTAAGTAGCAGTAATCCTTCAAATGCATCCTTGTATATATGCTTTAACACGTTATCCTTCAGACTCCTATAAACACAGAAGGCAATATATTTTTGTACATTAATATTAATACATAATAAGATAAAGTTGCATAAAGCAACGGCAGGTTTAACACAAAAGGCTCTTATTTTCTTAAATATTTACATTGAATTCTCTTCCTCCTAAATTGCATTACATTTGGTTGCTTTATATCAGATTATATAACGTGCACACATTTCGGATCATCTGCAAATCTGGATGTGCTGAAACGAACGTATGGGCAGATTTCTACCAAAAAGGTAGAAGCTTTTGAAAATGCATCCATTGCGACCTAAGTTAAAATGTAATTCCCTCCACATACAATGAATGTTTCAGAGAATTCTGATGTTTCATTTACTGACTCCAAAAGAAGACAATATACAACAAAAAATGGGATGTAATGTAAAGTTCTAGTAGCTGTACTGGTCCTAGAGATACAGATCATTTTTCTTTCCTACATTATCTATTCTTCTAGACCAATAATGGCAGCACACACCTGTGGGATCACAGGTCCTCCCACTAGGTAGGAAAGAAGCCTTTCAACTCTTGGATGAGTGTCTATAAATAACTCATGCAATTCCTTGGTCATCGTCCTGCTAAGCAATGAAAACACAAACTCGCAACACAAAGAAAAAAGAACAAAGAAATGTTCGTAAACAAAGCTCAAAACATGGGTGAGAAAGTGTGTATCAGTAAGAAAAATAGGGAGAGAATTCAAACGACATCATAAAGAACCTTTCTCCCCAAAGATGCCTCTGCCGTGTAAGAATAGTGTATCTGATAGTGCCTCAGAAAGGTATAGATATTGGACCAAGTAGCTCCCCTACAGACGTCAGCTGAGGGGGAATCCTTATCTGCACATACAGTATGGCAAGAGAGCTTGTCGATTGAGCCTTAAAACAAAAGAGGAGATTTCATTCCTGTTTTATTATAGGCTTCCAAAAAGGGCTGATTTGACCCATCTGGCCGATGCCACATGTGTCCATTCCCTGTCTAAACAGTGAGTTGTTTCCATGATTGTGGTCCTACCCATATAAGACTTACCTCCTGCCAGAGGCTATTGGGGGGACCCGACCAATGCTGTATATTGTGGCTACGTGGAAGTTATTACATTGGTCACACTTGGCTATTGCGGTTCAGGACATTATTCAGATATTACTCACTTGCTTTGGTTCCATACTGAGAAGCGTCACTAGGGGGTGTGAGACTCCCATTCTTTCTACCTACCTGGACACAACTGACCTGAAGGGCCACCTGTGTAAAGGTACCGCAGAGACTTTGAGGTGATAAGTGGGTTAGGGGGCCTTTTCCCCCCCAGCCTTGCAGAGAGAGACTGGGGAAGTAAGTTAGCCATTGCACAGGGATAGGTGTTTATTGTTTTATGTTTGCTGTATTGTTTAGTGGAACAGGCAATAAAGCCTTATTTTAATTTCACCTTAAAAACGGTTTCCATTGTATACCTCAGCACACATCTCTTACACGCCTCATTTCTAATGTAAACCAATCTAATTTCTCTAGCTTCTCCTCATAAATCAGATTATTCCTGTGAGTGTACTGTCCTTTATTAATTTGGTGGCTCTTCTCTGCACTCACTCTAGTTCCATAATGTCTTTTCTAAGGAGTGGTGCCCAAAATTGTACTCCATATTCAAGGTGAGGTCTTACTAATGCTTTGTAAAGGGGCATAATTATTGTTACTTCCCTTCCATCCATTGCCCGTTTAATGAAGATAAGATCTTGTTTGCCTTTGCAGCTACTGCATGACTGTCATGGGAGACCAGGTATTAAATTGTATCACGCTATGTCTTCTTTAAGAGAAAGTCAAGCATAATCAGATTTTCTCCTTTTGACATCCATGTGAGTGATTTGTTCACTATATCACAAGCACAATTTCCACTGGGTATTTCCTGGTTTGGTTATTTGTGTGGCTAGCCCTCTATTGCGCTTTATTTTTTCACTTATTTACACTTGTACACAGTTTCCTAGAGACTGCAAAGTGAAGCCATATTTATTGCTGTTGTTTTTTATTTTTGCACTTCTCTTATTCACTTTATAGTGCTGGATAGCTGCCAGGGACCCACGGGACCTAAGGGCAACCATAGGACTTAACCTTTATTATGAAGTCTGGTTTCCCTTGCCCGTCACAATGACTTTGGGCACTAGTGCCAAGCCTGCTGTCTACAAGCACTCCTAAATCCTTCTCCAGCAAAAATTCCCCTAATTTATCCCCATTTAATTTGTAAGTCGTCTGTTTATTCTTGTTCCCCAAATGCATAACCTCACATTTATCTGTATTAAACCTCATCTGCCATTTACCTGTCCAAGTTTCCAGTCTCTCCAAGTCCTTCTGGAGAGAAATTACATCCTGCTCTGATTCTATTACCTTACACAATTTAGTATCATCAGCAAAGATGGAGACTTTGCTCTCTATGCTAACCTCAAGGTCATTAATAAACAAGTTAAAAAGCAGGGGTCCCAGTACCGATCCCTGGAGGTACTTCACTTACAACTTTAGCCCAACCTGAAAAAGTTCAATTTATGACAACTCTCTGTTGTCTATCCTTCAACCAGTTTTCAATCCAGGTGCAAATATTTTTTACTGAGTCCAATTTGCTTTATTGTGTGGACCGTAACCTTTTGTGTGGAACTGTATCAAAGGCCTTTGGAAAATCTAAGTAGACCACATCAACTGCATTACTCTGGTCTAAATTCCTACTTATCCTCAATAAATCCATGCTGACTATTACTTAAAATTTTGTTTTCAATTAGGTATTCCTGAATATTATCAGGTACTAAATATTCAAGTAGCTTTCCCACTATTGAAGTCAGGCTTACAGGTCTGTTATTCCCCGGTTGTGATCTAGCTCCCTTTTTGAAATATAGGCACCACATCTGTTTTACGCCAATCTCGTGGTACTGAGCCTGTGGAAATGGAGTCCTTGAAAACTAAATGTAATGGTTTGGCTATTACTGAACTTAACTCCTTAAGAATTCTTGGATGTATGCTATCAGGGCCAGATGCCTTATTTACTTTAATTTTATCAAGCCGAATATGATCTTCTTCCTCAGTTAACCAATTGTTCGTTAATATAGAGGTTGTGGCTTCCTCCTGCGGCACTACTATTGCAATTGATTCTTCCCTGGTAAACACAGAGGCAAAGAATTTGTTTAATACCTCTGTTTAATACCTACTCTTCTTCACCAACATGTAAGGGCCAATGCCCAACCATTAAAACACAAGCAACACCTTACTTACCTTAATGGCTACAACTGCTAAGGTAATAAAGGGGTTACTGGTGTTTTAAAAGTGGGTAAAAGTGTACTGAAGGTGCCCCCAGGGAGGGTAGTTAGGCCTCACAGAATGGTTGCAGGATGGGTTAACCCCTTAATTAGCCTCACGGTTTTAACTGCTATTGTAATTAAGGGGTTAACACTTCTTACTACTCACCCGGGAGGCCTAACCACCCCATCACCATACATACAACTGGGCAAAAGGACTAGTAGCACTTCTGCCCATTTGTGGAGCTAAACAAAAAAAATACACATTACAATTACATTGACATCCTCTGCAAATACAGTACATTAAAATAAACAGTAGACAATAAACCCATTGATTGCAACTGTGCTTACCTATGCCCTCAACAGCGGAAAAGATAACCACATTGGCAATCAATGGGCACCCTACTACACACACCCTCTACCCCCCTAGCCTCCCAACATATACAGTAATAGAAAAAAGCACTATTACTATTATAGTAGCAAATTGGACCAAATTTGACCATTAAACCTGAAACATTAGCCAGTCACCATAAAGGAAATAAATGTTGTACTTACCCCTGCCATGATGAAGGTCATCCTAGTTCTTCTGGTCCTCCTAGTCTTCCTCCTATATAGCACCAACAGTAGAATAAAAAAAAACTACTGGCCAGTAATCCTTTAATCACCTTAGCAGCTATGGTAATTATGGGGTTAACTCCCCCTCCCACTACCCACTTATGAGGCCTAACCACCCTCCCTGGAGCAAATACCCTCAGCCCCCACCCCCTCTACCCATTGATTGTCACTGTGGTAAGTTATGCCCACAGTGGGTATGGTATATACACCGTAAACGACATTGCTTCATCTTTTATAAGGTAAGGAGCAATGCGTTGTGGAGGCCAGCGGCAGGATGTTCAATACATCTCTAGTGATTCTGTGCCCTTGATCTCGATTTAGGGCATTTTTTTTGGGTTTTGGCTACTGTGAAGTGGAGCGGTTTGAGATCTTGCGCCACCTTGTTCGACCGCGTTTTCTTTGGAACATTGCAGTCCACTTTCCAGCCTATGGGTCGTGTGGTGTTGCAGCACTGCTATGGTAGACTGGTGATGTCCATACGGCAGACGTGGCCAAACCACCTAAGTCATTGTCACTTAATGTACTGGTCGATTGTGGATTGGTTTTGACAGGCCAACCTTACATCTTCATTTTTCCATCAGTCTCGTAGTGTAATATGGAGTATGTTACGTAGACATCTTAGTTGGAATCGTTCGAGTAGGGTCATATCGCTTTTGAGTAGTGTCCATGTTTCTGAGCCATGCAGTAAAATGGTGCGTATTGAGGCGTTAAAAATTTGTATTTTTGTTACATTTGTCCCGTCCTGTTGGTTCCACAAGCATTTCTTTAAGGAGGCGAATGCTGCAGTGGCGCTACCGATACGGCTTTTGATGTCCTTCGTAGCTGCTATGCTATGGCTATCAATAATAGACCCTAGGTATTTGAATAAGTCCACTCGCTCGATTGGGTTGCCGTTCAGTTGAAGTTGAATCTGTTGGGTATCGGTAAATATGTATTTTGTCTTTTCCATATTCATGGAAAATCCGAGCTTCTTTGCAGTGGTTTGCATGTCTTTTCAAAGTTTCTTGTGCCTCTTGGGCTGTATCCGCTATGAACACAATGTCATCGGCGTATACAAGGTCCGTGAGAAAAAACTCACTTCCCACTTGTACGCCAGGCCTGTCTTTAAATGTTTTTCTGAGAATCCAATCCATGGTAATATCGAATCGAATACTTGTTGAAACTCGGCTTTAAATGCCGGGTAATCTTGGGTAAGGTCAGAACGTCGCTCCCAAACCGGGGAAGCCCAAGCCAGGGCGCTGCCAGTGAGGAGGTTATAAATGTAGGCTACCTTCTTGCGATCAGTATTGTAGAGCTGGGGGGCCATTTTAAATTGCACCTCACACTGGTTTAAGAAACCCCTACAATCTTGCGGTTCACCTGCATAAGGCTTGGGGGGAGGAATCCTTACATCTGAGCTGCTAACTGCGCTTGCGGAGTGGGGGCTTACATCTGGCGGGGTCGCGGTCAGTACCCTGTCTGAGAGTACTGCGACCTGGCGTGTAAGTGTCACAATTTGATCCACCATGGCCTGGTTTTGCTGAAGCAGATTGAAGAGAAACTGTTGAAGTTTGGTCTGGTCTGCGTCTTGTGGGCTCGACATAATGTTACGCCGGTGCTGCCCGCAGACCAGACCCGACCCCTGAGCTGAAGGGGGAAGTGGTAATACACGCACCCGCAGCAAAGGGAGCGTGTCCGGAGTGTGGTATGAAGCGTTGCCAGGCCAGGTGTAGTAAGGTAGACGATACTTGCTGGTACCGTTTGAAGAGATAGAGTGAAGGATGCCTCGCCGAAGTCAGGGAGTGGAAAGTGGAGATAGGTCGTTGTCCAAGCCGTGTTCAAGGGGTTACCAGAGTGTGCGTTGTCCAAGGAGTGCCGAGATTGAGAGCCAGAGGGGGTAGTCGTACAAGCCGCGTCAGAACCTGTGAAAACACTGAGAGAATCCAGAAGTACTTCCATACAGAGACTATGTCCCGACCAAGACACTGCGGCAGAGAGGAGCTAGATAAGCAGGAAGGCCAATTAGGAACGGAGGTGGGGACAGAAGAGCTACAGGAGACACTGCAGATTGGTGCAGGCATAACAGGCAGGTGTGAGTCTTGTTGTAACCTGAAGAATGCCCGTGGCAGTGTCGGGGGGGCGAGCCCTGAGGTCCGTGGGGACGGATAAGTAGTGTGTCAGCTGAGCGTGCTCCGTATCGTGTACACGTGTGAACCGAGCCATTGGATGGTGCAGGTGTGGTGCAGTGTGGTGCAGGAAGGCGTGGGCGCACCGGCACTTGAGCAGAGCAATCGCCGAGGGGGAGTGATCCGCACGGACGGCAGGGGCGAGGGCCGTGGAGGCCGGTAAGGCAGGATTTGTTTTGTGTGTCCAGGGGCTCCCTACGGGGAGGGAGTGCTCTGTGTGGAAGCAGGAGAACGCCGATTCCTGACACCCAGCAAGGAAAGCAAAGAAACAGCACTCTAATAATTTCATGCAAAAAACTGTATTAGAAAACACAACAGCACATATGCAAACCGACGTCTCGGTCCACAAAGGACCTTCTTCCTTTGTGGATATATCTATTCATTTATATATATATGGATTTATATTGCATACACTCTTTGCTATTGTTTCGTTTTTATGTGTGATTGTTGTTTATATGTTTTTCCAGTTCCCAGTGTAATCTATATATATATTATATATATATAGATATATATATATATAATATATAAATCAAAAAATAAATAGAATATACCGTTCTGGCTAACGAATGACTTTTATTTGTGCAATCATAATTATATATATATATATATATATATATATATATCTAATATATATTAAGCAAACCATCACAGCTTGCACTCAATGTATGGGTTCATATAGCCAGGTGCTAGTCTCAAATAATAGAAAAACAACATTACCATTCTCTCGGCCGGTAAAGAAAGACTGCACTCGGTTCAGCAATCATGAAAATCTGTATTGGGCTGAATAGAAAAGATATCCCAATCCGACGTTTCGGTCCTTGAGAAAGGTCCTATTCCAGGACCGAAACGTTGGATTGGTTGATTTACCTTTTCTATTCAGATGCCCAATACAGATTTTCATGATTACTGAACCTAGTGCAGTCTTTCTTTACCGGACTAGAGAATGGTAATGTTGTGTGTGTGTGTATATATATATATATATACTAGCTGAGAGACTCGGCGTTGCCCGGGATGTGAACCGATAGGTTCCTTACGGAGTAAATCCAGGATCACAAGGCAAGAAGGAGACAGCACACTAAGCAGGTACAAAAAAAGCGTGTATTCAGTAGAAAAACTGGCACATAAATCCCTTGAGAAAGGTCCTGTGCCAAGGACCGAAACGTCGGGTTTATGTTCCAGTTTTTCTACTGAATACACGCTTTTTTTGTACCTCCTGAGTGTGCTGTCTCCTTCTTGCCTTGTGATCTTGGGATCCCGGATTTACTCGGTAAGGAACCTATCTATACATTACCTGTATGGGACAAGCACCTATTTCCAGTTTATGTGTGTGCCATCTGCCTATTTATATATATATATATATATATACACACCAGCCAGATCGCCATCGTTTTATTATGGTTATTATCATTTGAATCGTATACACTCAGGGGTGGGATTCAGCCGTGCAAACCGGTTACTGGAATTTTTCAAGTTCGCAGAACCGGTGCATTAACCGGCAGTAGAATCACGTTTCAGAGCAGGACTGCAGGGGAGGTGCGCTATCTAGCTGTCTGACCCGGAACTTCCGGTGCCTGCAGCTAGAGCTCCTCACATCCTGCCCTGACTGAAGTGATTGCTGTGCAGCTGCATACCATCTCCCCCTGCCTGTGTGCAGCCAGGGAGGCTTGGAGGAGGGGAGGGAGAGATATGATGGAGGTTTGAGAGTGGCTGGGGGAGATGTGAGAAGGACTGAGGGAGATTTGAGAGGGACTGGGAGAGATGTAGGGGGCTTGGAGAGATGTGAGAGGGGCTGGGGGAGGCCCCCCCCCCCCCCCCCCCCCCCCCCCCCCCCCCCCCCCCCCCCGTCTCTCTCTCCCCTTCCCCCTGAGAGAGAGCCTGTTGCTAAAAAAAAATTGAATCCCACCACTGTATACACTGCCTGCAGCTCTTGAGCACTGTACTCAGGGGTTAACCCCTTTTTCACATTTCCCTTTGCATGAGGCTAACCACATACCAGACTGTGTAATTACATTCTGTGACGATATGGAGAAGAGCTGAAGCAGAGAAGTAGTGATGTATCTGGTCTGCATTCTTATTCACTCAGTCACTATCACATATTAATTCTAAATCATTTATCGTTGTTTCACCAAGTGTGCGCCACAGAAACTCGCCTGCTGCATCCTGTTTGATTGCGGTCTGAAAACCGCAAGTATCTGGCAGCACGTGGTATATGAACATTATCACTGTCACATTGTGTAATGTATGGGACATTTGTCCTCTAACATGTATTCTCACCAGCACTTGATTTGCACATTGGTATATGGGGTTGTGCTTTATTTTTGTTTCTTCGCTTGCTTTGGTGGTGATAACTGTTAGGGGACAAACTTTAAAGTTCATCATAAATTAAATCATTGTACAAAGAGCTTTTGAAACATTATGTTTTCTGATAGTAAAAAGGTTTCCTTGGTGGGGGCCTTACAGATCTTAGCCGTTGTAACCCCACCCTGTTGGTGGTATATTTAACTTAATTTTACCAGATTCTGGCAAAAACTATAAAAATGCCGGGGAAACCAATAGAAAGCTGTGGCGTGTCAAACTATCAAAAATATCTGTACTGTATGTCTCTGTATGAAAAGGGAATAAATACTCACAAGGACTCAGCCCAAGAATAAAAAAACCAGGCGCTCTTCTGAATGGTAGAAATGCTGTTGCTCTGGAAATCACTGTGAGGAAAACACCAAATAGTTTTACCCTGAGAAACCAAAAAAGCATTTCTAGACACAAACCTCATCTATATATCATCATACAACTGTCACCGAGGGAAGGGACACTATCACGGCACCTCACAAGAACATCTCAATAAATAGGCAGACTCCTGCAAGATATACCCTCAACTCCATGGTACAATTATAGTATATAATACACCTATTCCACTTGAGGGTACAATAACTGTATACAATATACCCCCCTCACTAAAGGGTACAATTACTACTGATGCAGCGGCCGTTATTCGAACACTTCACGCGTCATGTACATCGGAATCCCGATTTGAAACCGCGGGATGAATTCCAGCCTCCCCGCACTAAGATGCGAGCGCGGTGAGTGCAGAATAACAAATTTTAGTGTTCTGACTTTTAAAAACATGAAATTGACAGAGTAGGACAGTAGCACAATACTGTACACATTACATTTCATCCATTTTATTGCAAACGAAGAAACAGAATCCATGAAATTCAAACAAAACATCCGCGATAAGCGCGGGTGCCTGGGGCGCTTGGCCGCGTTCATGCTGCGTGGGGAACAGCAGAGAACTCAAAATTGGCGCCGTGATGTGTTCGAATAACGGCCGCTGCATCAGTATATATAATATAATCCCTCCCACCCCAGGTTACAATTATAGTATATAATATACCACCCCCCCCCCATCCCCAGAGTACAAATTACTAAATATAAAATACCCCCCACTCCAGGGTGTAATTACTATATATACCTGTCATGGTAGCTAGTGATAGGTTATAATATACACAAAAATCTCTGGGTTGAATTGAACACGACTTAGATATAATAAAGATTAGTTTATTCCTTAGATAGGTGAACACACAAGATGATACAAATAACAGACAAAATATAGCACTTACTTAGGGGTTGGGTAATGAAGCAATCAGGTACAGGATTGGCAATTCATACAGCAATCAGGAATCAAGTAGTTGGTAAAATCAAAGACACTGGGCATAGGGCTGACACTGGTTTATATGTGATTTCAGTCCTATACCCTGGCATTGAGTGCTAGACATTGGATGACAATTATCTGCACCCAATCCCTCCTGACCAGCTAACGTGGGAACATTGTTAGATCATGCCCCCAGTTAGCTGGCACATGCGCACTTCTGACCTTGGGGGTCTCATTTCTTTAGCCCCACACAAAAGTCAGGGCGCCTATAAGTCTACCAGACTTGGATCTGGTCAGGAAATCCTTTGTCTGTAAGTGTGAATTATAGCACTTACAGACCACTCAAGCCTTGCGTTTCTCCGCCCTAATGTATACAGCCAGAGTGACTGAGCCTTTGATCAGGGGGTCTGTTGTAGACAATGGGTCGCCCCCCTGAGCATTAACATTGAACAGAGCCAGTGACTTTCGCAGGCTTTTATCCCTGCTTTGAAACACAATACAATTCTTAATATTTATATATATATATATATATTAAAAGTCAGTTTGGCTGGGCCGAAACTTGCCAGACCCTCATGCCGGAGGGGACTCTCCACAGTGGCCAAGTTTCAGCTAGCTGCGACCCCCCGTCCCGGAGTTACACAATTACAGTTTAAAAGCACTTTTGGGGCTTTTTACTGCCATGCAAGTCAATGGCAGAAACCCAAACGTTGCAATTACCCTGACTCCGTTCTGTTGTCCCGAGAGGTTCGGTATTTGCCATGCAATCCTGCTAGAACTAGGACTACATGGTGGCCGAATCTCAGCCCTCTAGGTTGAACAGAACCGGAGTTATGGGTTCCAGGTTTCTGCTCACTCTGACTTAGCCGTTTTTTCTCGCGGCTTTTACCTCCGCCATTAGAGTCTATGGTTCGACCCTTATACCGAGCGCGACCCTTTACCGGGGTCATTAACTCTCTGACCCGGTTGGGGTCGTGTGAGGGGGTTCCTAGGGTCTAGGGGCAAAAATAATTTTATTCCTGGGTGCCCTAGAACCTACGTTTCCCACGCCAATTGAATTTGAACTTGACCGGGGAGTGATCAAAGCTCTCTTCAAGACAATGTTTCCGCTCTTGCGGTCTGCGGTTTGGATGGCTGCCAACCCGTTCCTGGAGGTCGGCTTCGAGGAATCCCCATTGAAATTAATGGCTCCATTGACTTACAATGGGGAACCGCCGCTCCTCCTCTCTGGGGCGACCTGCAGGTCTTCTATGAAATCAGGCCCAAATCGCCGGAATCTCCATAGGGTTATATGGAGCCCCAATGGCGACCTATGGAGAAACTGCAAAATGGAGCCTGCAAAGGCGGGAAAAGGGACAAAGGGTCATAATCACACAAAATTAACATTAACCCTTTTCCTCCCACCTGGATCCCAGTGTATGTGGTTGCTGCATACACTGCAAAGGTACAGACACCATAATTGTACCAATATACACATCTAGCAAATAAAACAGTTTGTCATGAGGCAGGGGAATAAAAATACATTAATTCCCTCTAAATGTGGGAATAGGATAACCAAGGGACATGCCTTTTGGTTATGAAGCAGGGGAACATATGTATTGTAAGTACATTCCGGGTTAACCCCTCACTTCCCAAACGGTGGAAGGGGGTGCCTAATGGGGGAGACCCCTTTATTACATGCTTGGCACCCCTCCCCCGTCACAATACTCCCCTCTCCAGAGTACACTTAATGTACATAATATACTGTACCTGCCACTCCAGTGTGCAATTACTGTATATAATATAACCCTCCCCCTGCTCCAGGGTGAAATTACTGTATATCAGGGATGGAAAAATCCTAGATGCCTGGTCGACTAAAATTGACAGGTCAAGTTCCCACTGCGCAGCTCAATGAGGGGAGCGGGGGGAGATAATAGCAGGAGAATTGGAGAGGACATGATTTTGACGCAAAGATGTTTCCCAAAGCACAACACGCAATTAAAATAAATAGCAGAGTGTTACCGCAGTGTGATGAGAGCAAACACCCTGGTCTAGACAAGGAATCTTTCCTAAAGCACTAGTATATATACACTTGGAAAAAACTAGAAATATACTCAATGATGTTTCCATTTCTTTAAAGCTGCCATGGCAGCCATAACTAATGGGATATACCTGCTCTTATTAGCTGGGGTAGGACAACAAAATTCTGACAAAGTTATAAAGGAGTGGTATCCTTGACCCAGTTCAGTTATCAATTAGCTAAGCTCGTAAAAAAAGAACAAAAATAAGCATAGACAGGAAATACATTACAAATAATAATTATAATGATGATCATAAAACTCATAATAGTCTTCGTAATCATAATACAGGAGGGAAGTAGGCTGCCACTGAGGATTTAAAAAAATTGAAATATCTGTGAGTATATTTCCAGTTTTCTTCTACATCCCCCATGGCATCCATAACTAGAGGGTTATACCAAAGCAATTCATTTGCTAGGGTTGTACCATCTATGGTGGTTAAAGGAATTAGAGCTTGTAAAACCTTCCTCCCATATCTCACATCGGCCAAGGCCTAGAGATCTAATCTGTAATATTTTGAGAAGGTATGCAATAAGGACCATGTTGCTGCCTTACAAATCTCTTGTGCGGAGGCCTGAGCCTTTTCCACCCAAGAAGTTGCCATAGCTCTAGTTGAGTGAGGTTTAATGGTTTGAGGTGGAACTTTATCCACATAATGGTAAGCTTCGCTGATAGTGGCTGTGATCCATCTTGATGGTTGCGGCAGAGGCCACTTGCCCTTTTCTGGGGCCCTGGAAAAGCACAGTCTTGGCATTTTTCTAAACTCAGCTGTGTTCCGGACATAAAATGTCAGAGCTCTAAATACTGTACATCTGTTATGTCATCGCCTCTACTTTTCGTTCGAAAAGAGAGAGGGCAAGGAAGGAACCACAATATCCTGATTCATATATTATTTTCTCCTGAAATATAAGTTGCTGAAAGATGGGGGAACTGCCTGTTCACAAAGTTTACAAGTCCGCAGATGGGTAGGACAGGCTTTTGTCTTGTTAATGCCAACAGTAGAATTCTCTCACGGTGTGGGAAACTTGGTCCTGCCCCGTTGAATAAAGTTGACCTGTAGCCATCTGAGATGGAATCAGGCCCATTGAACTACATCTATGACCGAGTTGAGAAGGTCTATAAGGCGCTTCTACTGCAGTTGAGATGGACGCTTTATCTTCAGGAAAGAACACATTTTTCACATAATGTTGAACTCATTTACTGAGGTTAAGGAAACGATTCCCTGTTGAGGATCGAACAGGACCGCAAGAAACAATCAACTGAGCAGGAATCATCTTGCTCTTATTTGATATTTATGATCCATCCATGGTCTTCGAAGTCTCTGAAGGCTCTCTGGACATGTAATTGTGCCAGGTGTTCCGAACGACTTTTGATCAGCCAATCATGTAGATACAGCATGACAAATATTCCGTCTTGGCAAAGCTTTAATGTGATTACTGCCATTACCTTGGTAAATGTTCGAGGTGCTGTTGCTAACTCTAATGGCAAGGCTTTGAACTGAAAGTGTTTGTTATGATGGGCAAGGTTAACCAGGCTTCATAATAAAGGTTAAGCCCTCTGGTTGCCCTTGGGTCCCTGGCAGCTGTCCAGCACTATAAGCCAGGGGCCAGGTTTATATGTACATGTAAAGTTAAAGTGACCCCTGCTTTTCCACTTTCCATGTTCCTTTTACCCCAGACTCATTAAACTTGCTGTGTGTAAGTTTTAGGTGGGATATTTGGGTAAGAATGCAATTCTTTTGTTTGCAGGAGTTCGGGGTCCGGAGCTACTGGTGGTACCTTCATTCTACCCGACGTGCAGGCACTATGTTCCGGTACGCAAGTAGAATCACATCAGAGCTGTCCAGGGTCCCCCAGATTCCTGAGTTTCGAGCCCTGATATCCAAGTCCTAAGTCTCTTGCATTCACGAGTCTCCTCAATGTCCTCCATGTATTAAAGTATTGTTTATGATGTTTGATACATTTCTTATAAGGCTCTATGAAGCTTGCCCGGGCTACCAGTTAAGGTGCCAGCAAGTCTGCATAGGGTCCGTAGTTCAAAGGGGAGAGGATGTCCAGATATGTGAAAATGTTTGGTGAGCGAGGAAAGGGCGAATGGCCAGGTCTGGACTACAAAGGGCACCCAGTGGGGACACCTTTTGGAGTTTCCAGACTTGGTGGAGCCGGCCCTGCAGGTTGCAATGAGTTAGCCAAGGAGGATGCAGCCAGTCTGCTCTCCTTTTGGCTAAAATCATATTTCCCATGCACCCAAGCTTTTCGAGCCTGCTGGACTTGCCTACTCCTCTGACGTCAGCCGGGGTCAAGCCCCTCTTTCTATTGGCTTACGGGAAGGAATTCCCACGTCCGATTGGCTGCTCCTTCCCCCTCCGTTCTGGGGATATCCCAGTGGAGTGTATGCAAGGTGCTGACCAAGAGAGGGAGCAAGTCCATCTAAGCCAACCAATGAGGTGAGTCGATGAAGCTCGGCTGGCTTTTCAAAGTTGCTCTGTTCGAAATAACAGAGCGACCAGCTTCGTTTGGAAGCCTGAAAGTTTGCCATGCAGAGACTAAGTCCCATCTTTTGCGCCCAAGTTCTCAAAATCAAATGGAGCGGTCGCGGCTAAGGATTGATGCTGAAAAAAGGACCAGCAGAACCGGGGGTATATCTCGGTCAGGGTAAGCTCTGTACCTAGGAAAGTCTAGGTTTTCCCCCCATGCTCCCAGTAAGTGTATTTTTAACTGTTCTTTGTGTATTTCTTCTTGTTGTACGTGGGTTCACCAAAATAAACGCAATTTGTTTTTACTATCTTGTTCTGCTGAATGTATGATCCCGGTAATATATAAATGGTTTAAAAAGTACCTGGTCTCCCGTGACAGGCTTTTTTCTGGTGGCAGTGGTGGGATTATTCATTTTTGGACTATAAATTCCTGCAAGGGTTTATAGTACAAAGCGGAGCCCCATAGATTGTGAGCTCCCAAAACAAGAAGTACACATATACACGTTTTACAGAGGCCAGGAGAAAGTACACTGTTCTTTGTCACTGTAGCTTAGTGCCCAAAGGCGAAAATGTCTCAGCGGTCGTGACAGTTTAGGTAATGGAATCATCTGAGAAACGTGACTCGTGTGAGAGTTATGGACTATCGACAGACGGTCGGGCTAAGACGCAACTCGAGAAAGATCTGTAGCTACACGAAGCCGGACTGGCTTGCCCTCTGGATATGGAGGCAACAGTGGCTACTCCAGCTCCAGATGCACCCCTGAACATCGAGATCGCAGAGGACACAGAGGATGAGGGTGAGCCGTGGTCCCACCTGCAGTAGCCCCGGTGGCTGCAGCTGTCCCTGCTGCGGATTTGACAGCTCTCATTATAGCCATGGATGTCGGGGCCACTGTTAGCAGAAATTGCAGCTGATCGCGGCTGCCTAAGGTACTCAGATGTCCCGTCCCCGTCGGGACCCCAACCACCCCAGACCCCAGAGGGTGTTTCAGCACAGTTTTGCCAAGTTTGTGGATGGCACAGACAACATCGATCGCTATCTAAAGGTCTTTGAGGACCAGTGCAGACGGTTCCGTCTCCCACCCCGAGACTGGGTGCTACAACTGTCCCCACTGTTAAACGGCAGAGCCCTGAAGACTTTTCAGGGAATCCCGCCCGTGGACAACAACGACTACAAGCATGTCAAGGCAATTTTGCTTGACCGGTATGCCCTCAATCCTGAGGCTTATCAGGGACTGTTCGAATCTGGGGAAAAGACTGTCCGGGACACTCACTTAGAATTTGTGGGCAGGATAGCCCAGTACGTTACCCAGTGGATCGAAGGGTGTGGGGCCACCAAGAACAAGGAACTGCTGGATCTCATTTTCAAGGAAGAGTTCCAGCAGAAATGTACGCCGCAGGTCTGAGAGTGGGTGATTGAAAAGAAACCCACGACCTACATTGCGGCTGCCAGGCTGGCCGACAAGTATGTAACTAGTCACCCACAGCTTGCCAAACGGGCACTCGTCCATGTCGGGACTGTCCCAGCCAAGGCAACCCAGGCTGCTCATCCTACTCCAACTTGGAAGCCCAAACCTCCAGCCGGGGGAACTGCAGCTAAGACCACTGAATTTGTGCATGAGCGGAGATGCTCTCAGTGCCACCGGACCGGGCATATCAAGCCAGATTGTCCCGATCTGCACCATTTCAGCAACCCCCCTCTGGTCAACGTACCCAAGCGGCAAAGGCGGTCGCCCATGTGGGACTCGTACCCACAGAGGAGAAGCGAGCAGTCATCCAACATGTACAGCTGAGGACCCATGCAGTGGTCCCTACACAATCTACAGCCAGCACAGCAGGAGGCAGATGGACATCAAGTTGCAGCAGTCGGCCTGCAGGTCAACGATGTCCGGAGGAAGCATTTGCGTCCTGTGACCATCGGAGATCACCAGATGGCCAGCCTGATCGACTCCAGTTCTACGGTTACCCTGGTGCGAACTGATATGGTCAGCCCAGGAGATCTTCTCCCTAGACAAGGGATGCAGGTTACTATGCCAGACGGGGGACCTGGGTCAATCCAGGTCACCCGGGTGTTCCTTGACTGGGGTGCCAGTCGAGGAGTGAGGGATGTAGGTGCTGCATCTTGCCAGGGTTGGATACCGAGGTGCTACTCTGTAATGACCTAGGACACCTCATCTGCTCTTTTGCAAGTGAAGATGCTCATGTGGCTGTGGTCACCAGGAGCCGAAGTCGGGCACTTGTCAGGCAGGGGAGCCTTTGGTACTCCTGCCCACAGAGGAAATCACCATCCCCCTGCATTTGGGACCACCGAATCCTGAGGTCTCCACGGAGACCAGGCAGGTAAGCCAGACCGAGTCTGTACTGGCTCACAATAAAGGTTTAAGCCCATTTGGTTATCTCTGATCCATGTTTTGGGGTTCTAGAATGTCAGCTCTTGAACTTAACTATTGTACATGCATTCTGTAAAATTATGCGACAAAGAGTTTTTGTGTTTTTACCCTTCCATGACTGTTAGCAAGCAGAAATTGCTAGGCTATGAGTTTCCAGGGGGTGTTTGTAGAGAAAGTCTTGTCAGAATGTGCCAAGCTAGTCGGGTCCAGAGTTGCTGGATACCCCAAAATGTACCTGGGAATCAGGTCGGACTCCTTGTCCCGGCAATATCTCCCCTTGAAAACAGCTACGTGACTCACTGCCAGCTTTCCCTGCTTCAGCACAGACCAGAAAAATAAATGGGGCACAGGGATGTGAGGTGTCCCTGAAACAGTCAAGGTGTCCCTAGGTTAATGGGGATACCCAGTAAATGCACAGGTCACCCAGAACCTGTATAGGGGTTCTAAGGTGCTCCAACAATACATATAAGGTTGTGAGGGGATTCTTAGCATGGATTCTAAGTCTATTTAATAGTGTAAAGGGAATATGGCTTGTAGAAAATAAAGTGCAGCTTTCCCAAACCAGAAAGACTTAGAAGTTTAAATTGTATATTTTTGAAGTGAAACTTCTTTAGTGGCACCTATTCTCATGGGGCAAAACTGGAGCGAAGGAGACGAAAATGAAACGGAAGTGACGTGACTCCCCCCCCCCCCCCTCCTGCTGTGACATGCGCGCGGCGATAGCGCCGGCGCTGCTCCTAACGGCCGCCGTTACCCTAGACGTGCGCAGAGCTCGCGGTACTGGGGTGGGTACAGATGGCGGAACCCCCGCAAGTCCTCCGCTGTGAGAGGAGAGCCGCTGCCAGCCTCTCCTCTCCTCTATACCACGCTTCCCCTTCCCCGAGTCCCCCTGACTGAGCGCCGCCGGTGCCGAGGAGGAGAGGAGCCCCGGATCATGACGGCCGCTGCGCTGTCAGCATGTGCCGCGCTGCGCGCACAGACGTTATCGTGCGCTCCTGTCTCCTCTCCGTAACGCGGGAAGCGGGGGGTGTAGGCGCGCCGCTTCCCCCGCAGCACTGCTGGAGGGGGGGCTCTTATTCACGGTATCAGCCCCTCACATACGCGGGCCCTTGCGGCCGCGTCTCCGTGGGGGGGGGGGAGTGGGGGAGAGAGAGGAGAGGAGGGGAGGAGGGTGAGGGAGAGCTCAACAGAGCCGCAGCTCCGCCTGGGGTGGGGGGAGGTCAGGAGAGGGTGGTGCACGGACACAGAAAATGAGAGACACACACACATATACACATATACACACACACCCATATACACACACACCACACCACACTGACTGACCACATACACACATACTGACCTGACACCCCTACCACACACACACACACACACCACATCACACATTGCTGACTGACACCCATATCATACAATTGACACACATACATCACACCACAAACACACTGACTCACACACATACACACACACACTGACTCACACACATACAGACACTGACTCACACACATACACACACACTGACTCACACACATACACACACACTGACTGACACATACACTGACTGACACACATACACACACACACACACACACACACACTGACTGACTGACACACATACACACACACTGACTGACACACATACACACACACACTGACTGACACACACACACACTGACACACACACTGACACGCACGCACACTGACACACATACGCACGCACACTGACTGACACACATACACACGCACACTGACTGACACACATACGCACGCACACTGACTGACACACATACGCACGCACACTGACTGACACACATACGCACACTGACCGACACAGAGAGACATTCACATAACACAGAGAGAGAGAGACATACACTGACACACACACATTGACTGACACACATACACACACACACACATAGACTAACACACACTGACACACACAAACACTGACTGACACACTGACACACACACACTGACTGACACACATGCACACACTGACTGACACACATGCACACACTGACTGACACACATGTGACTGACACATACACTGACTGACACGTGTGTCGAGCATGCGCGTTATAAGTCAATTTCTGTGACAAAAGTCAAAGAAGTTTCACTTACTATGCGCGTGCACAGCACACACAGCTTTTTTTTGTTTAAACATATATGCTTGTGAACAGTATTATGAGCTGGGTCTTTTAAAAACAATGTTCTGAGTTGACCACTGGGTTACCAACTTGGTGCCAGCAAGTCTACTCAGACATCGGAGATAAAAGCCACCAGAGGCCCCTGGGTGTGAAGAACATTTGGGCAGGAGGATAAGGCTCAAGTACCCATATCCTGGGAAGAATGGACGTCCTCAGGGCAACCATTTGTCTAAGCAGACATGGAGGAGCCCGACTTCGCGAGTGGGTTCTGAATACCAAATGGAATGTCGAGATATGCCTGTGATCCTCGCAGGTTTAGCTGCGGCAGACTAATGGCCCATCGGATTAACACAGCATGGGTCCCTGCTGTGTGAGTCCTACCGGGTCTGCCTGTCTGTAATACACGCGTGATCGCGGGGGTTTTATTAAAATTCTAACATTACAGTAATGTAGCAGGGAGTCTCCGGAGCTGAACAAAGTTGATTTCAGCCTCGAGGACCCCCCACTTCCTGAGTTACACGCCCCGGTATGGGGTGCCGGTATCCCCATGTTAAAATCCCTGTGGAATGTAAACAAAGCAGAGGCATATCGGCACCCCATACCAGGGCCTGTATCTCGAAAAATGTAGGGGATCCCCAAGGGTGAAATCAACTTTGTTCATCTCTGGAGACGCCCTGCTACATTACTGTAATGTTAGAATTTTAATAAAACCCCTGCGATCGCGTGTCTATTACAGACAGGCTGGCCCGGTAGGACTCACAAAGCAGGGACCCCTGCGGTGTTAATCTGATGGGCCATTATGTCTGCAACTCGGGTCCACCACGCGGCGTAACGCCGGTTGTACCCAGGTAAATGTTCGAATAACGGCTACCGCATCTGTATGCCACAGTACCTGGTTTCTTGGGGATAGAGGGAGTGGGTGAAGAGGTAGTTGCCCCAGGGTGGGTTAGGCCTATCAGGAAGGTTGCGGGCGGAGTTAACCCCTTCACTACCATAGTGGTGGTAACTGATATGGTAATGAAGGTGTTAACCCCTCCCGCTACCGGCCCAAGTGGCCTAACCACCTAACCTGGGGCAACAAAACCCTTTCCTATATGTAGGTAACCCCTTCCCTTATTCAGATATGGATAATAGCGCGTTCGCCCATTAAAAATTTAAACATTAAGCAAGCATAAAGTAAATTAAAGTTGTACTTACCCCTGCCAGGATGAAGGTCATCCTCGTCTTCCTCCTCATTCTCAGTGCGCAGCAACATTAAAAAAAAACTAACTACTGGCCACTAACCCCTTAATTACCTTAGTGGTTAGTAACTGCGATGGTAATTAAGGGGTTAACTCCCCCTCCCCCGATACCCACCCAGAAGGCCTAACCACCCTCCCCGGGGGAAACAACCCTCACTCCCTCTACCCATTGATTGTCACTGAGGTAAATCATGCCCACAATATAGGCATGGATTGCCACAATGGCAATGTGATGGTGAGGGGGTAACCAGGCTCACAATAAAGATTAAGCCCGTTTGGTTATCCATGATCCATGTATTGGGGTTTCGGGAGTGTCAGCTCTTGAGCTCAGTGTTTGTCAATGCATTGTGTAAAATTATGCGACAAAGAATTTTCTGTGTTTTGCCTTTCCACGTGTGCCAGCAAGCAGAGACTGCTGGGCTATGAGTATCAAGGGTATTTTACAGGGACAAAGTCTTGTCAGAATGTGTCTAGGTAGCTGGGTTCCAGAGTTGCTGGATACCCCAAAAAAGTACCAAGGAATCAGGTCGGATTCTCGGATACATTGAGACACATTGCTCCGGCAAAATCTCCCCTTGAAAACGCTTGCACGACTCACCGCTAGGTTTCCCTGCTTCAGCACAGACCAGAAAGGTAAATGGGGCATAGGGGTGTAAGGTATCCCTGGAACAGTCAAGAGTATGCCCAGTTAATGCGCCAAGACAGCAGCAGCAAATTTTAAATCACAAAAAGATGCTCTGAGAGAAATAGCAGCGAGCCGGCTTCAGAAATTTCAGGTCAAGAAAAAGTCGCACTTTTTGCGCCCAAATTCTCAGAATAGAACATAGCGGTCGTGACTGGGATTGTAAACCGAAAATAGTTCCAGGACGTTTGGAGCTACTGTAGGTCGCGGTCAAGTTATTTCAGCACCTCCAGATTGGATACAGCGGCGGTGTTAGGAACTTCATGCCGATATAAGTTCCAGGACAATTCGGGACAAGTCCCGGTCAATCTAAAGACTTTGTTTTCTGTTCTATTTTATCTAGGAAAGTCTAGTTTTGTATGCCAGACCCCCAGTAAGTGTGTTTTCTTCTGGATTTTGTAATTCCGTATGTATGTCTGTTTCAAGGAAATTATATATAAGTTGTTTTGCTCAGTGAATGACTGTCACGGGAGTCCAGGCAATTACACCTTTATACCGGGATCATATCACTGAGCAAAACCAAGAAGTAAAACAAATTGCGATTTATTCCTTTGAAACAGACATACACACAATGGATTACAATTATGCAGAAGAAAACACACTTAGGGTTCTGGGGGAAAAAATACACTTTCCTAGCCCTTTACAGTACTTAAAACAAAGTTTTCAGTTGACCGGGACTTGTCCCGAAATGTCCTGGAACTCCAATCGGCATGAAGTTCCATACGCCACAACTGGATAAGCTCCGGAGCGTTGAAATAGTTTGACCGCAATTAAGTCCCAAACCTCCTGGAACTCAAATCAGCATGTAGTTCCAGCCGCGACTGCTACGTTCGATTTGTAGAACTTAGCTGCAAAAAGTCGGGACTTAGAAAATATTTCAGCTCAACATCCTTGAAGACGGCTCGCTGCTATTTCTCACAGAGCACCTTTTTGTAATTTTGAATTTGCCGCTGCTGTCTTGGCGCTTAGAATCTCCTGAGCTGATTGACTGTTAGATTTCTTATAGGATTTCAGTCCCATTCACAGAATACCTCAACCAATCAGAGCGTGGGAATATTTCAACCAGCCTATCAGCGATTTGCCGGTACCCTGAAGCTGGGCAGGCACGGATTTCAATTCTGCAAAGGGGCATGCGCCAACCTGGCACATCTGCCACTTAGCATATTGAACCCCCCACTCGGCCAGGCTCCTCAGAGTCTGGGGCCGGGCAAATGGTCGCCGGATAGCGCTTATACATGCCAGGATGTGGGTACTCAAGCATAACTCCAGTACTCCGCCCGTCCTAACTCCTCGGCATCTCTGAGACTTTCAAGTCTGGGACCCGAGCAGACTCAGTGGCACCAAGCCTGGTGGCCATCTGGTCTCTCGAAACCAGGGACTTGGAAATTCCCCAGCTCATATACAGTACATAAAAAAATATATATATGAATACACCAAGTTAATAAAAATCTCACAAAATTCTTCTAAGTCCGTGGTCCCTAGGATCTACTGAAAAGATGCGCACGTTCATTTTCAGAGCTCCTAGACCTTCCTATAAGAAGTTTACTAAAAAGTTGCTTCAAATAACGCTTAGGTTAAGTTTCAGAGTTGCTTCTATTGTACCGAAGCTGGACTTAGAAATCCTTTCACTCTCGCAACCTCATGGATGGTTGGAGACACTCTGAACCCCTATACCGGGTCCGGGTGTTTGGGCATATACTGTAGGGGACTCCCCCTAACCCAGGGACCCCTGACTATACCGGGGATACGCATATCCCTATGCCCCCTTTTACTTTTCTGGTCTGTGGTGAAGCAGGGCATCCTGGCGGCGAGCCACGTAACAGCTTTCCAGGGAGGACTTTGTCCAGAGGTCTGTGTCTAAAAGGTACCCGGGAATCTGACTCGGTTCCTGGGTACATTTTTGGGGTGGCCAGCAACTCTGGTCCACCGCCTATCTACACATAATCCGGCAACACTTTTACCACAAAGTCCACCCTGAAACTCATAGCCTGAGAATCTCCACTGGTTAGCACCCCTGGAAAGGCAAAAGACACACCAATTCTTTATTGTTGCATATTTTCCATACAATGCATGGCAGTACATATACAACAGTCAGGCCCAAGAGCTGACACTCTGGGACCCCAAAACATGGACATGGAGCAACCAAGTGGGCTTGACCTTTATTATTGAGCCTGGTTACCTCCTCACATTCACAATGATCCCGGTAAAATGGTGTCAATATCTGGTCTCCCGTGACAGGCAATGAATGGGCAAGCTTAAAAAAATAAAACCCAGAAAATATAACACATTACATTTAAATAAAACCAAGAATTGGTCAATAAAGCCATTGATTGTGACAGTGGTAAACCATGCCCACAATATGGGCATGGATTGCCACAATGACAATGAATGGTCAACCTTTAAAAAAAAAAAATAACAAAAAATACATAACAATTAAATAAAGACAAGCATTTGCCATAAAATGCATTGATTGTCACTGTGCTTATCTATACCCAGAAAGCACAGATAAGCACATTGGCAGTCAATGGGCAACCTAAAAAAAAATTACGCAATTAAATAAAAGACAATCGTTGTCTTTCTTACCTTTTCCTTATTCACCCTCCAAATCCTACACCGGCACCAATTCCTGACCCTCGACGCCATGCTCAACAGCCTGAAGTCCATGGTCCTCTATTGATTGAAGAGACGTGTCCGGTAAGTTGTTCCTTTCTTTTCTTCTGTCTTCTCTTCTTTATAATCCAAAGGGGCCTGGAGATGTTGCCTCGACTGCTTCTTGGGCTCCAATGAGACGGGACAGGCCTTAATTACGTGTCAATCCTATTGGTTCGTGTACATGTGACAGCTTCCGTTTTTTTTTTTAAGGATATGACATCTTCTTAAAGGGAGAGAAGCCAGCCAATCAGGTAGTATATTTTTCTCTCCCTGAAAGATGTCACTCATGAAAAAAAAATAGAAGCCCTCACATGGTAAACCCACCAATCGGATTGGTAGATATACCATGCAATGCCTTTCCTTTTTTGAGTGATATGACATCATCAAAAAGGAAGGAAGGCATACTACCCGATTGGCTATCTTCATGTGATGGCTTCCATTTTTTTTGCTGTAGTGACTTCCTCTTAAAGGGAGGGAAGCATATAATACCATATATTACCTGATTGGCTGGGTTCCCTCCCTTTTTGATGACGTCACATCCGTAAAAAAAAAATGGAAGCTGTCACATGGTACATGTACACCAGGCATGTCAAACATGGATATTTTTGCGGCCCGCTCACAGCGGGAGAAGCGAGCGCGGGTGTGGGGGAAGCGAGTAGTACGGGCGGAAGTAAAATCTGTCCTGCAGGGGCTGGAGGCGTACGGTGGCCGGGTGCAGTCAATCTGCACTCGTGCCGTGTGTGGGAGGACACGGGGGCGGAGTCAAAACCCCGGCGGAGAGACTGCATTCTCCTAGAAGCCTGGT